>JAMYXO010007773.1:0-11695 GCA_033310375.1 Conus canariensis
AAGTGTATTTGGTGGTGTTTGCATGTGTGTTGTGTGTGGTGGGGGGTTTTGGGGTGTTGTGTGGAAGATAAAAAGGAAGAGAGAGAGAGGGAGAGAGAGAGAGAGAAAAGAGAGATTACAGAAGTCAAACTCAAAGAAAGTACAATAATGCAATGACCCAAAAACCCAGCGGAGCCAAAAAGACTCTGGTTTTTTTCCTCCCAGCTGTACCCACCCCGGGGAAGACCAGACCACACAAAGACCACCCCTTTTTTGAGCTGAACCTGGGGCAGGACTTATCCCCACTGTACAGAACCGAAAACTGGAAAACTTACACTGTGACTTAAATTTGGGTTTAATCCACACACATAATCCTGTGTGGTGTGGTTTTGGTGGGGTGTGTGTGGGGTTTGTTGGTTGTGGTGTGTGTGCGTGAGTGTGGTGTGCGTGTGCGTGGGGGGTGTGGGTGGTGTGTGTGTGGGTGTTGTGTGCATGGTGGTGTGTGTGTGTTGTGTGGTGGTGTGTGGTGTTTTGTGTGTGTTTACAGTCAACGGGCACGGGGAAAGTCTTACAGTCAGAGCATACAATCCTACCCAAAAAGGCGATGATGCCGCTGCAAATGGAGACACAAACCCCTTTTCCCTACGAACTGTATCCACACCAGGAAATGAAGCCCACTACAAAACCACCCCCCTGGTTGAGGGTAAACCTGGCAGGACTTACCCACTGAAAACAGAACGACATCTGGGCACGTTCCACTGTGAGTTCATTTTGTGAGTGTTACTTTTTTCTGTCTCTCTGTCCTGTCTCCCATTGTGTAAAACAGTTCGTTTGGTTTGACAACCAATTCTACAGTATCAGTTGTAACCTTCATTCTTTTTCGTTGTAATTTTTGTATGCTTTCTTTCAATGTCTGTCGTCTGCCCCGTCTCTCGTCACCGTCTGTCTCTCTGTCTGTCTGTCTGTCTGTCTGTCCCTCTCCCCCTCTCCTCTCTCCCCACTCTCCTCCCCTCTCTCTCTCTCCCCCCTCTCTCTCACTCTCTCTCTTCCAAAATAAGGAGAGGGGAAACATTTTTACGGTTGGGGTGTTGTGTGTGTGTGGTGTGTGTTTTTGTGTTGTGCGCACGCGCGCGCGCGGGGTGCGTTGTCTGTCTGCTGTGTGGTGTGCGTGTGTGTTGCGTGCGTGCCGTGCGCTGTTTGGGTGCACGTGTTGTGTGGTGGTGTGTGGGTGTGTTTGGTGTGTGTGTGTGTTGGTTGTGGTGGTGTGTACACACACACATTTAGAACGTTCAACACATTTCATTCTAAATTAGGGCTTTTACTGAAAAAGCATTCTCACGGGCAAATTCTCGAGTGTTTTTGAGCTCTTAATGTGTTAACCTTCTGAATTGGAAACCCGCCACGAACGTCCAGTATCATACTTTAGAAAAATGTCGAATGTTAACAGAGAACTCACTACAAAGTCTTAAAAACATATTGCGGGTTTTTTCAACCTAAAGTGCCAGTAAAGACAAATACCTCAATAGCCGTACTCTTATGTTTAGAAAAATTTTCCGACTGTACCCCTCCACCATCCCGGGTGGACAGTGAGACATGTACCCCTGAAAGGGCCCTTTCCCCTACACCCAAACGAAAGGGAAAGGACGTTTCTTCCGTCATTTATGGACAGAGATTCCGCATCCCCTTAGACAAAACACACAATCACTGAACCTTTTTGGAAATGGAAATTTTTGGGTGATGGGTTATGAGATTCGATAATACGGGTGTGTGTGTGTGTGTGTGTGTGTTTTGGGGTGTGTGTGTGTGTGGTTGTGTGTGGTGTGGGGCGTTTTTGTATGCGCACAGGGGCGCGCATTTGCTTATTGGCAGCTAGTACACACAGCGTATTTAAATTACAGTTTGCACGCTAGTGCGCGTCGTGTGGGGAGTTGAAATGTGGGTGGGGGGAGGAGGGTGAAAAAAGGGAAAGAGGGAGAAGCGGCCCGGGAAAAAATTCGGAGAATGCAAAAAGGAACATTTGTGAAAGCTCGTGTTTTCTGCATGTTTTTTTTAACGTTGTGAAAAGAAGGAAATTTTTTTTTTTTTTTTTTTTTGGGGGGGGGGGGGGGGGGGGGGGGGGGGGGGGGGGCTGGGGGTCGGGAATGCAAGGACGGACGGGATCGGTTTAAACAAGCCTTCTAGTTGGTTTTTGGATCTTTACACTGAATTGTTTCATTGAGATCTTTTTTGGCCTTAAAACAAATGAGGGGTATTTCGGGCGTCACGTTTTTTTTTTAATTTCATAGTTTTTTTTACACACGTATTTCTGATGCTTGTGTGGGAAATCCCTTTTTCGGGTTTTGCTTCACTGAAGGCATTAAAGGGTGAAAACGGTCCCCCCTCTCTGTCGTCTCTTCTCTCTCTGTCTCTTGTCTCCTGTCTGTCTCTCTCTGTTTCTCTCCCCCCTCTCCTCTCTCCCTCTCAAAACACACCACAACACACACACACCAAAACCCACACCACACACACACACCCACACCAACACACCCACACATAACTTTTTTTTTAGATGGAATCGGGATTGCTTTAAAAAAACAAAGTAGTCAAAAATATACATTGTAATTGGTCATAGCATATCAACTGATCACATTCTTTTTTGGACTTTAAAGAAAAAATTCATTTCCCAAAAACGTCTGACAGTCATTCAAAATGTTTTCCTGTCACCAAGTGAAACATATCTTTTCTTTTTTACACTTAGCTAAAATCCAAATTTGGGAAATACTTTTTAAAAAATGCAGTCATAGTGAGATGAAGAAATTACAGGGTTTTTTTTTTCTTTAAACTTTTATTAAGTTTATTTTTTTATTTTGTGTTATAGTTTTAAATAAGTTATTTTTTTTTTCCTTTTTACACGTTTTTGTTTCCCTTTTTTTTTCCCCCCCCCGTTTTTTTTTTTTTCCTCTAAAATCACTTATGTGAAAAGACGAAAACAAAACAACAACAACAAAAACCCAAAAACACACAACACACACACACACACACACCACAACACACCCACACACACAAACACACACACACACACACCACATTCTTCTCTCAAACTCTCTTTTTCTCTCTTCAACACACACATACTCTCGTCTCGTCTCGTCCTCTCCCTCTCCCTCTCCTCCTCCCTCCCCTCTCTCCTCCCTCTCTCCCCTTCTCGTCTCTTCCTCTCCTCTCTCTCTCTCTCAAACCGCACGTAAACACAATTTTTGGGGGAACGGGGGGGGGGGTGGGGGGGATAAAAATACAATTTTTCTGAGCGAAACTCCTCTAACGTTTGTATTGTCGTGATAACACCGCTTAGTGGGGGCTAGAGAAAAAAGCACTTATGGGTTCGTGCAAAAGATTTTGTAAGACCCAAACCTCTGTCCCCACTTTAAAAGCTTTTTCACATCGTTGCTAGTGTCTGTATCTGCCACTCACCTTTACATGTTTTTTTTTATTCTCTGTTGTATCAGTTTTTTACAGAGAGAGAGAGAGAGAGAGAGAGAAAGAGAGAGAGAGAGAGAGGGGAGAGAGGGAAGATACTGACACTGACACGACACTGACACAATTTTATTGCCATTAAAAAAAGTTCCTCGACAAGGGGGCATGATGAATAGTACTGGTGACAGCGGGACACAACCCAAAGGAGAGAAGAGAGAGAGAGAAGAGGGGGAAGAGAGGAGAGAGAGAGAAGGAGAGAGAGAGAGGAAACAGAGACAGAGACACAGAGACACGGGCAGAGAGAGAGAGAGAGAGAGAGAGAGAGAAGAGAGAGAGGAGGAGAAGAGAGAGAGAGAATTAACTGAAAGAATAAGACCATAAAACCGTCATCATAATGTTAGCTGAGCAAGGGCGCATGCTACGAATGTTAATCACCACCGGTACTGTCCCTGCCTGATAAGTCAGCCAGTGTCCACAGGCATACGGGGCATCCTTGACTTACCTGCGTGAATACGTGGTCAAGGACTCCGGGAAAAATTTTTTTTTCCAGGCTCTGCAACTGTTAAGTTTGGGCATGACGGGGGCCAGAAAAAAAAACATAAAAAGAACTCCCTGTGTACGATTGCAAGCCGAAACATCGCCTTTTTATTGCGTTTACATTTGCCCAACACAGAGTGGTAAATGAGAATGAGGCGTGGGGAAACATGAGTGGGGGTGTGTTGTGTGTGTGTGTGTGTGTTTTGTGTGTGTGTGTGTGTGTGTGTGGTGTGTGTGTGCGGCGTGCGTACGGGTGCGTGCTTTGGTGGTGTTGTGTGTGTGTGGTGTGTGTTGGGAGGAGGGGTTGGGGAAAAAGAACAGAAACCAAAGCCAAGGGGTGTTTTTCGTGTGAATGTAAAATGGGATAAGCCTACCTTTTTTTAGATAAGTGCGTGGGGTTTTTTGTTGTTTTTTTTTTTTTTTTTTTTTTTTTGGGTTTTTTTTAAATCTTTCGACTATTCAACATTTTATTCTTTTCTTTTTAGATCTGACCTCAAAGACAGATCCCGAATGACCCATCAAAATCATCATTATCATTTCCATTTATCACGGTTTTTTTTTTCATTAATTTATTAAAATTTATTATTAAATTATTTAAAATTTTTTAAAATTATTATTATTTTTACGACTACACTACTACTACATATTATTACACTACTACACTATTACTACTACTGTCATTAAATTAAAGTAATGATGATGATGGTGATGATGAGAGATGAAGATGAGAATGATGATGATGAAATGACGACGACGACGACACGACGAGACGAATTTTGACGACGACGACGACGACGACACGATAATGAAGACGTATGATGATGATGATGAAATGATTTTTTCTTCTTCTTCTTTTTCTTGCATATTGCAAATAATCTTTTTTTTTCCAAATTACATCATTATATTGCATGCCTAATGTTCTTCGCCATCGTTAAATAAACCTTTTACATTAACACGTTTTTGCCCTCGTTATGTCATCATGTTACATGCCACGCGTTCTTTCCATTTTTCACCACATGTTACAAGTCATTAGTTCTTTGCTAACGTTTTCAACTTGTGTTGCACACTTCTTTCTTTGTTTTTGCACTTCGTTATTAACATTTTTTTACAGTTCTTTGGTATTTTCCCTAAATTCAGGGAAGGCCATGTAGTTTTTTTCGCCATTGTTACAATAATTTTAAAAAAAGGGCATACAGTACTTCCTTTTTTACCTCTACTGTTACAGCTCATAAGTTCCTTGCCATTGTTACAACTCGTGTTACAGGTCATACTTTTTCTTAGCCAATTGCGCGTGCATATTGTTTGCCCTTTCTCTTTTCCCATTTATTCCAACTAAGCCACCTTATTTACATGTACGGGTTTTGTGTTGCGGGATGGTACGGAGACCGTGCTCCACAGCCTGTCCCCGGATGCCCAATAACACTGCATCAAGGGGGTCGGCGGGGTTACCCCCGTAACACGGGCACAGGGAGACAACTGTTCGGGTAAGGAAATTTAATACGGAAAACACAACGATAGCGTGTGCATTTTTCGTCAAAAAAATCCGGTTAACAGGAAACTGGTAAAAGTAGCAATGACTGTGAACGGTTTAGACTCGTACACTGGCTACACAGGAAAAAGGACGGTAACCGGGATCTTTCTCTGGCTAAGAATGGAGACAGGGGGGGTGCGGTAACTGGTATCAACATCTGTTAAACAGGGAAAAAGACCCTAGAAACATCAGAAATGTAGTCCCGAGACATTTTTACACAGGAAACATGAAACAGGTAACTGTCAGCAAAACCGGGCTACCAGAAGAAAGGTATAAGTAACTCACGACACTTGCTACACGATAGAAGTGTACAATAACGGCATAGTTACTTCTAAGGTAACCGTCAGAGGCACATGTGTCCCCCATGCAACACGACAACACAGAAAGCAAGTCAACAATAATCCTGTGACAGCTATACTGGAAACAATGTCTGGAAAATGTAATGAACTTTGATAACACAGACACACTGATTTTTCCTGTGTTTTAGTACACGAAAACACCCAGCACACAAACACACGAAAGTCCTTTTTTCAGTTTTCAAATAAAAAACACCAAGCCAGCAGACCACTCAGATTCCCATTTTTCAGTACATAAAAACACCACGCACAGCAACACACGAGTGTCCGTTGCACTACTGAAAACAACCACAGCAAACATGGTGGGAGCGTCCGTTTTTCACTACATGAAAACAACCACAGCAAAAAGGGGGGAGCTGCCCTGTTTTTCACAAAAAAAACAACCACAGCAAACAAGGTGGGGGCTGCCCCTGTGTCACACTGAAAACAACCACAGCAAACATGGTGGGGGCTGCCTGTTTCACTACATGAAAACCCCCACAGCAAACATGGTGGGGGCTGCCGTTGTCCACTAAAATAAAACAACCAAGCAAACAAGGTGGGGGAGCGTCCTTTTTCACTACTGAAAACAATCACCCCGCAGGGTTTATGGTTTTTTAAAAAAAAAATAAAAATTTTGGGGGGAATTTTAAAAAAAAAGTAAAAAAAAAAACCCCTGATTTGGTTTTTTTGGAAAAAAGGGGAAAAAAAAACCCCAAAAAAGGGGGGAAAAAAGAAAAAAAAACCCCCCCCAAAAAAATTTTGGGAAATTTTTTTCCCCCCAAAAACCCCTTTGGGGAAAAACCCCCCCAAAAAAAAAAAAGGGCCCAAAAAAAACCGGGGGGTTTGGGAAAAATTTTTGGAAAATTTTTTTGGTTAAAAGGGGGGCCCTTTTCCCCCCTTTTGGAAAGAAAAAAAGGGGGAAAAAGGGGTTTTGGGGCGGGGGGGGGGCGGAAAAACCCGAAAAATTTTTTTTTTTCCCCCAAAAAACCCCCCCAAAAAAAAAAAAAACCACAAAGGGGGGAAAAAAAAAAAAAAAATTTTTAAAATTTTTTCCCCCCCCCCCAAAAACCCCCCCCAAAAAAAAACCCCCCCTTTTAAAAAAAGAAACCCCCCAAAAAAATTTTTTTTTTTACTTTAAAAAACGGGAAAATTTTTTTCCCGGTTTTTTCCAAAAAAAAAAAAAAAAAACCCCCCCCCCCCCCCAAAAAAACAACCCCAAAAAAAAGGGGGTTTTTTTTTTTAAAAAAACCCCCCCCCTTTTTTTGGGGGTTCCCTTTTTTTTGGGAAAAAAGGGGCCGGTTGGGTTTTTGGGGGCCCCCCAAAATTTTTTCCCCCAAAAAACCCCCAAAACCCGGGTTTTCCCCCAAAAATTTTTTTTCCCCCCCTTTTTTTTTTTTGGGGGTTTTTTCCAAAAAAAACCCCCGGGGGGGGGGGGGTTTTTTAAAAAATTTTTTTCCCCCAAAACCCCCCCAAAAAATTTTTTTTTCCCCCCCCCCCCCCCCCCAAAAAAAACCGGGGTTTTTAAAAGGCCCCCTTTTTCCCCCAAAAAAACCAAAAAACCCCCCCGGCCCCCGTTTTTAAAATTAAAACCCAAAATTTTTTTTAAAAAGGGGGGGAAAAACCCAAAACCCCCCCAAAAATTTTTTTTTAACGGGGTTTTTTTTAAAAAAAAAAAACCCGGGAAAGGGGCCCCCCCCCACCCCAAAAAAAACCCCCCCGGGGAAAACCCCCCCCCACCCCCAAAAAAAAAAAAAACCCCCCCCTTTAATAAATTTTTTTCCCCCCCCCCAAAAAAAACCAAACCCAAAATTTTTTTTAAAAAAATTTTTAAATTTTTTCCCCAAAAAAACGGGGTTTTTTTTTCCCCCCTTTTTTTGGGCCTTTTAAAAAAACCCCCCCCCCAAAAAAAACCCCCAAAAAAAAAAAAACCCCCAAAAAAGGGGGGTTTCCTTTTTTAAAACCCAAAAAAACCCCCCCCCCAAAAAAAAAGGGGGCCTTTGGGTTTTTAAAAAAAAAAACCCCCCGGGGTGGTTTTCCCTTCCCGAGGCCCCATTAAACCCCAAAACCCCCCCCAAAAAAAAAAACCCCAAATTTTTTAAAAAACCCTTTTGCCAATAAAAAAACCCCCCAAAAAAGCCCGGTTTTCCCCCCCAAAAAAAAAAACCCCAAAAAAAAAGGGGGGGGCCCGGCAAAACTTAAAAAACCCAAAAAGGGTTTTTTAAAGGGGGGGTTTTTTTTTTAAAAAAACCCCCGGGGGGGTTTGGGGGGGGGCCCCCCAAACCGGGCCCCAAAAAAAGGGGGGGGGGAAAAAAAAAAAAAAAAAAAAAAAAAAAAAAACCCTTTTTTTCCCCCCGGCCGGTTTAAAAGGGGCCCCGGGGAAAAGGGAAAAAAAAGGGGGTTTGGGGGAAAAAAGGGGTTTTGGGGGGGGGGGAAAAAAAAAAAGGGGGGGGAAGGGGGGGGGGGAAGGAGGGGGTGTGAACAATGGGGGTTTGTGCTTTTTTATGTATAGTGTGACATATTAGTGATGCAGTGAATAGAGGGGGGGGATAATAGTGCTAGCGGAGAAGAAAAAAAAATTCAAAAAGTTTTCCCCCCCCCCCCCCCAAAAAAAAAAAAAATAAATAAATAATAAATAACACATAAATGTATAAATGACTTTAATGGGTGGTGATGGTGTGATAGTGGTTATATTGGGTAGTTGTATTGGGGGGGTGGGAAATGCTAATAAAATAAAATAATAAAAAGAAACTACAAATGTTATAATAACAAGAAAAATAAAAATTTATAATATTAATATATTTTTTATATATTATAATAAAAATCAGAAAAAAAAATTAAGAAAATGAATAATTTAGATAAAAAAAGAATGATAAATAAAATAAAAATGGATTTTAATGGGTGGTGAGGGTGAGTTGAGTTACGCGGGGGTTTATTTGTATGTGGGGGTGGGGGGTTTTGTAATAATTTTTGGGAAAGGAAGGAAATGAAAAAATGGGTGAAAAAAAATCTTTTTAGGAGGGAAAAAAAGGGGGAGGGGTGGGGGGGGAGGGGATAGGGAATAGGAAAGGAGGGGGGTTTGGGGGGGGGAAAAAGGGCAATGGGGGGGGGGGGGGTTTTTAGAGAGGAAAAAGAGAGGGGGAAGAGTTAATCTCTCCTCCCCCATATATATGCGTGGGGTGGGGGGTGGGGGGTGGGGGGGGGGTGGGGGGTGGGTGGGTGTGGGATTCTGCAAATAGTGTTGTTGAAAAAATGAACAATACTGTGGGTGTGTTCATTGTAGAGGTGAAAAAAGTGTTGGCGTTAATATGTTCGTGTTGCTTGAAAGAGATAGAAAGAGACAGAAATGTAGTGGAAAAAAGGGTTCATGTGTTTTTAAAAAAGAAAATAGATATAAATAAAAAATGAATAATGATAATAAAAACTTATTGGGTGATGGCCCCCTTTGGTTTTTTAAAAAAGGACGGTGATAAAACTTTTTTAAAAAAAAAAAAAAACAACAACAAATGAAAATTTTATGGAGATGGCATTTGATACCAGAGTGTACAGGATGGTAATCTTTGTTGTTACTAAAAAAAATGAAATTGATGGGTGATGGTCTTTGATACAGCAGGCTACAGGATGGTAATCTTTGTTTTTACTAAAAAACAAATGAAACCTTGATGGGTGTGGTCTTTGTAACAAAAGTGCTACAGGATGATAATCATGTTGTTCTGGAATCATAACTGAGTTTGAATTATGTGGATGTGTCTTGTACAGGGAAAATGATGGGGTGGCAGTAGTAAAAATTGAGCTGTTTGGGGGGGAGGGGGGGGGGGGGGGTCAAACAATCCCCGTGGGTGATGATCATTTGAGATCGACGAATATGGTGGTCTTCTTGTTCACTTGGGGGGAAAAACCCTTGAGGTTTTGGCGAAGGCCCCCCAGTGGTAAATAGGGCTTTCCCTCCCCATGTGTTGGCAGGTAGGTTTTGCTTTAAGCTTTGCTGGAAATTTTCCGCTGTATTGGGGCTGTACTGCATGGTTTAATTTTGAAGGTTTCCCTTTGTGGAAATATAGGGATGTGTGCCTCAGTCTGGAGTCCCTGCCCTCAGTTCAAAAAGGATAAAGTTCATTTGGGTCTGAAAAGTTTCCCCTTGATGTTGGGTTGTCAACCCATTTCTTTTTTGGTTTTTGTTTCTCCTTGAAAATACTTTGTTTTTAAAAGGAAAACTTAGTGTTTGTTGTGGTGCTGCCCTCCTTCCTTTCCCAAATGGTCAGCTTCCTCTTTTCCCCCCCTATATATTGCAGTATGAGGTGTTCCCCGGATGCATTTTTTTCCAGGATGATGACTTACTTACTTATTGACTTGTTCTAAATTCCCTGGGGAAATAGGGCCGAAACCACACCTTCCAGCGGACCGGTTTTGGGGATCTTCTTCAGCTCCCCCAGTCATTCCGGCGGCTTCATTTCCGTCGGTACTCCTTGCCATGATGTTTGGGTCTTCCCACTTTTTTTTTTGCCCCGGGGTTCCCTTCAAGGGTTGTCTTGTGTTTTTGGATGAGACTTTTGAGGGTGTGGCCAATCCCTCCCCCCTTCCCTTTTTATTCTAATTCTATTGGAACCTGCTTTGGGCTTGTTCCAAAGTTCTGTGTTGGCAAAAAAAATTGGATCTGAGTTCACAAAATTTCTCGACTTGTTGATAAATTTTTGGAGTTTTTGGGTGTTTGTCTTTGTTGTTCGACCTTTCAGAAACCCCACAGAAGGACAGGTTTCAATTTGGTTTTAAGTTTGATCTTGTTGGGGAGTGAGAGGGCAGAGGAATTAGATGGTCGTAGCCCGTAGTAAAAGGTGTGCTGGCTTTATTGTGGGCTCTTTATATCCTTCTGTATCCATCTTTGCTGACCCCACTCCCAGGTAGACAAAATTGTCAACTTCAATGTGTCTTCCTGTTGTAGTCGTAGGGGGGCTCGTTGTGGTTGTTGACTTCTGGCTTCTGTTTTCTTTGTGTTTTTTGGGGCTGTTTTTTCCTGCTTTTCTGCTACCCGGCCGCTTCTCTTTTGCGTCTTTTGTTTGTGGGAGAGAAGGTGTGTGTCGGCGAAGTCCAAGGGCTTCCAGTTGCTTGGGGAAAAATCACTGGATTCCTGTCCTCTTGCCTCTGTGATGCCGCATTATCCAGTAACGCCCCTCAGGAAAATGGTTGGGGATGAGACACCCCGCGGACGCCGGTTTGTCAGTGAAGGGGGTTCGTTTTGTTTCCCGTGTGGGCGACCCCGGCATGTGGCATCCCCGTGGTTGCTGGGGTGATGGAACAAAATTGGGTGGAAGCCTGTGGTGCATGATTTTCCCGTGGTATCTTGTCGATGTTCAAAGCCTTCTGGAAAATCCACAAAAAACTGCGTACAAGGGGGTCTGCCTCCCGGACGTTGATGATAATTTCTGGTGGGAAAATTTTGGGCGTGCATGTCTGTTTTGGGGAAACCAGCTTGTTCTTGGGGGGGGGTTTTTTTGGGGGGGGGTTTTTCTTTAGTCTCTTAGCATGTTTTTGGGCCGCACCTTCCTCGGGGGGACCAGAGCTAACCCCTTTTCCGTGTTTCAGGATGAAAAATCCCCCTTTTTTCGGCCCCGCTTCACCAGGTGGCTCTTTTCAGTCTTCTGGCACTGTTCCTGCTCCCCGATCTTGTTAGTGGGGGCAGCATCTTTGTTGACGTCTTTGGGTGTCTTTGGGTTTAGTGCTTAGGTGGAATTCCCCTCTGGACCCCCCTGCTTTCCTGACTTCAGTGTTGTGGCTTTGGTAACTTGTCTTGGTTGGTGGGCCTGTGTGATGTCCCGAAAACTGGGTTGGGTGGTGGAAGTTGGGGGGGACAGGTGGTGGGAAAGGGCTT
>JAMYXO010007774.1:0-11694 GCA_033310375.1 Conus canariensis
CCCATTCTGTAGGTAAAACGAATCCTTGTGCTGTAGGTAAAATGAATGCCCATTCTGTAGGTAAAACGAATCCCTGTCCTGTAGTCAAAACGAATCCCCATACTGTGGGTAAAACGAATCCCTGTCCTGTAGGCAAAATGAATCCCTATTCTGTAGGCAAAACGAATCCCATTCTGTTGGCAAAACGAATCCCATTCCGTTGGCAAAACGAATCCCTGTCCTGCAGGCAAAACGAATCCCATTCTGTTGGCAAAACGAATCCCATTCTGTTGGCAAAACGAATTCTGTCCTGTAGGCGAAAGAAATCCCGCTCCGTAAGCGAAACGAATCCTCTCCTATAAGCAAAACGAATTGCGCCTCGTAGGCAAAAGGAATCTCGCCCTGTAGGCGAAAAGAATTCTCATCAAAACGAATCCACGTTCCTCATTCATAATGTTGCTATAATGGGCACATATGTGTGTTACCGAGCATCCACAATGTTGCTATACTGGCCACACGTGTGTCTTACTGGGCATCCACAATGTTGCTATATTGGTCACACGTGTGTCATACTGAGCTTCCACAATGTTGCTGTATTGGGCACACATGTGTCTTACTGAGCATCCATAACGTTGCTATATTGGGCACGTATGTGTCATCAAACGAATCCACATCCCTCATTCTGACCCCCCCCCCCCCCCCGCACACACACACACACACCACACACACACACACACACACACACACACACACACACAACACACACACACACGTTCACGTTACTCCCATATCGCTCATTCTGACTCTGCATCTCTCTCTCTCTCTCTCTCTCTCTCCTCTCTCTCGACTCTCCCACTACAGTGACACACTCACGTCACTCCCATATCGCTCATTTTGCTTCTTCTGTACAGGAACACACCCAAGTTAAGGCTTCGTAACTGACAAAGCGAATTCCGTCCTGATAGCAAAAACAACCCTGTCCTGTAAACAAAACGAATCCCGTCCTGTAGGCGAAATGAATACCTGTCCAGTAGGCGAACCCCATTCCGTCCCATAGGCGAAATGAATCACCGTCCTGCAGGCAAACGAATCCCGTCCTGTAGGCAAAACGAATCTCGTCCCGTAGGCGAAACGAATCCCGTCCTGTAGGCGAAACGAATCCCGTCCTGTAGGCAAAACGAATCCCTTCCTGTAGGCGAAACCAATCCTGTCCTGTAGGCGAAACCAATCCTGTCCTGTAGGCGAAACCAGTCCTATGCTGTAGGCGAAACCAATCCTGTCCTGTAGGCGAAACTAATCCTGGCCTGAAGGCAAAACGAAGCCTTTGTTATAGGCGAAATGAAGCCCCATTCTGTGGGCGATCCGAAACCCGCCCGGTAGGGAAAACGAATCCCGTCCTGTTGGCAAAACGAATCCTGCCTTGTAGGCAAAACAAACCCTCTCCTGTAAGCAAAAGAAATCCCGCCTACTAAGCGAAAGGAATATCGCCCAGTAGGCGAAACGAATCTCCATCGAAATGAATCCACATCGCTCATTCTGAAACACACACACACACACACACACACACACACACACACACACACACACACACACACACGCATACCACTTACACAGACACAGCTCATGTTGCTCTCACATCGCTCATTCTGACACCCCCACACCCCCAGATACACTCACATTACTCTCACATCGCTTATTCTGGTTCTCTTACACAGAGACACACTCACATTACTCTCACGTCGCTCATTCTGGTTCTCCCACACAGAGACACGACATAATGTATATACATCAACCAGCGTTAACCAGGCCCGAGAGATTCTGTCACCTTCAGTGTTGGTCGGATTATTTGAACAACACTCTCAGAGACACGTCAGTGAGGTGGATGAAACTGGACTGCATGGCTTTATGCTCTGCGTCTAAGCCCTTGGTACTCTCAACATCGGAGAGGAGCCCTCTAGGCGGAAATGTCCGACAAATCAATGCTCTTGATGGGAATAGAGCCTGCAACCTCTGTTTGTCTTACTGAGCATTCATAATGTTGCTATACCAGGCACAGGTGTGTCTTAGTGAGTGTTCATAATGTTGCTATACTGGGCACATGTGTCTTACTGAGCATCCATCATGTTGTTTTATTGGGCATATATGTGTCTCACTGAGCATCCACAGTGTTGCTATATTGGGCACATTTGCCTTACTGAGCATCCACAATGTTGCTTTATCGGGCACATTTGTGTCTTACTAAGCATCCACAATGTTGCTATATCGGGCACATTTGTCTTACTGAACATCCACAATGTTGCTATATTGGTCACATTTGTCTTACTGAGCATCCACAATGCTGCTTTATCGGGCGTATTTGTATCTTACTGAGCATCCATAATGTTGCTACTATATGTAATTGGATAGATAGATATCAAGGGCATGCTACACACACACACACACACACACACACACACACACACAACACACACACACATGCATGCAAGCACGCACACACGCACGTACTCATGCACGACGCAGGTACACACACACACACACACACACACACACACACACACACACACACACACACACACACACGCATCTCTCTCTCTCTCTCTCTCTCCTCTCTCTCTCTCTCTCTCACTCTCCAACAACAGGAACGTTGAACAGGCCTATTTTTATTCCAAAAGCTTCAGCAAAAAAATCAATATGTAATGAAAACTGATCATTTGATTAATTAAATTGCTGACGTGAAACTCCACTGATCAAAACGGTTGGCTGACTGCGCATCATGGACTATTTCATGCTGGTCACACACCCAACCTCCCAAATCCCATTCCTGCATCATAGAACTCAAATCCAACATTGCAAGCGTGTTCGTAACCTCCACTCCATTCCACTCCCAACACCCGCCTCTCTCCTAGTCCCTACTCTTCAGCTGTTTGGTACACACGAAAAGTATCATTTGAAATTCGACTGTTTAACACAGATTCGATTCATCTCAAGCGTTTTTGCTTTGATGTTGTAAGTGCACCTTTTCCCTCCAAGACAAATTAACATGATGATTAGCACATTCAGTGACACTTCTTCAATTCAGTAATAAGTGAGTAGAAAATTGGCACAGAGGTGGTTAAGTTTCAGTTTCAATTTCACCACAGCCAAGTCAACTAGTCAGTCCCCTACTATGGCCGTCATCAAATAGATATCAAACACAATGTCTTGGCCGAGTCCAAATCCATGAACGAAACTGCCTGTTCTAAAATAAGCATCAAACACTACAGATCCATCCAGAACACTGGAGCTATAACCATAGACTCATAATCTGCGAACAACCTTATAATTAGGACAAGGCTGCAATGAGGGCCAGTTTTTCATCACAAGTTTTTTTTAAAAAGGTGACATACTGATAATAACGATGACGGTGCCACCAAATGGTACCTTTAACGAGCCATTTGGAGAAAAGGGTTCTATCGAACAGACAGCTGTGACTGTTTTTGACAACGATTTTTTGTTAAAGTACCTGTACAAGTTTAGTTTTAGTCTCATTGTTGTCATATAGGCGATCACACAGAACCTTTCCAACGCTGTCAAACTCGATTTGAAAAAAAAAATTACATCCTGAACAGATCAAATCATTGAAGACGCCATGACATTGACAAAAACAAGCCAACGACAGCAGTTAATGACGTGGTAACTGAACTAACGCCGTAGCATTTTAAAATCGGGCTGAGCTAAGAGCATTAGGACACCAATTAATGGCGTGGCAACTAAACTAATGCCATAGCATTTTAAACCAGGCTGAGCTAAAAGCGTCAGGACACCAATTAATGGCGTGGTAACTAAACTAACGCCATAGCATTTTAAAACCAGGCTGGGCTAAGAGCGTCACACATTCCCCTTGGACTTCTCACTCCCAGATTTACAACCAACAAAAAAGTAAAAAAAATCAAGAAGAAACATTCAAACGCCTCAAAAATATACATACAAAGGCAATGTGTACAACCTCCTCACTACTTTGTTGCAAAACATGCACAGTAAAGCTTGCGTGTTAAAAATAAAATGCAGGAAAAGACCCCAAAAAGAAACACAGGGGCTTCCACTTCTCTGGGAATTCGCTGATTTTAGGGAAAACTGAAAGCAAAAATTGGAGACAATTGGGCTGGGGGGGGGGGGGGGGGGGGGATCGGGGACAAAAAAAATGGCCATGGAAGAGACTGATCAAGATTGTTCAAACAAATAGTGCAGGGTCGTGAAGCGGACGATGTCACGATCAACTTGTCATGTTGAAAGCTGGGAAGGGTTGCTATTCACCTTAGTTTGTCGTACTCAAGTACGGTTAAAGTCTGCACCAGTTTACACAATTTTCTATGTAAATTTCTAGAATTGTCCGGAAAGGCTGGGGATAGAAGGGGAAGAGAAGGCATGCACCTGGACGCTCCTAGATCGCACGTGATTTTTGCATGTCCTCCATGGGAAAAGAACACACTTTCTAGAGCAAAGACGAGGGTGGCTCATCTTTGGAACACTTTGATGCGTTCAAAGAATCCCTCCCGTCCCTCCCTCCTCCCCCCTTTTTTGTTTTGTTTTGAGAGGGAGGGGGGGGGGGGCTTATATATGAGGAAATTAGGGTATATTTCCCGTGAAATATCTTATTCAGGTCTTTCTTACGTTTGGGAGCTAGGCACGAAGAAATAAACATGTATCATTAATTGATGTAAAACGTAGGAAATGCAAAACCAACCAACCAAACAAACAAAAACAACTAAACAAACACACAAAAACGTACGCTCAATATAAAAGACTCTACCGCTCATCAAAGTGACTGTTCACCAAAAAGTGTGCTAAGGTAATAACGGAACCACAAGAACATTACACTGGTTAAAAAAAACCCCCACATATGAGCGCCTGACCGCTCAGAACGGACGGCGAGAATCCACTCTGAACAGTATTTACAGAATCGCTACCTGGTCATCAGATTATAACGACATTACTTAACATTAAAAAGCCATGTTATACATTGTAACAACACAGAAAAATATACAGACTTTCCGCAACAAAGACAAATGAATGGGCCACTTTTTTTTTTTAAGTGGACAGCTACAAAGAACGATCAGGCAAAAATGCACATGATCTAGTTGCAAAGCGAGAGGACTGCAGGCGGAAATCTAAACAAATCTTAAATAAATGTTAGCGAACCGCCCAGAGAACGTGGACAAACGAGTCACAAGACGAAACACAACTAGACTGCATTCAACTGCGAATCACCCCTCGCGGCTTCTCACTTTCTCACACCCCATCCAATCTTCATAACACCACTCTTACCACTACCACTACAAGAATTCTATTCCAAGCCAGCCGTAGACTCATGTTGGCACATATCAAAACACTCAATTCATCCCTGGAATCTCTCTCCTGTCTTCTTCAACATTTCAAACAACAAACCACAATCATCATGCCCATAGCCACTGCTTCAAGACTCAGACAGCTCATCCATACACACAACCAGCTCATTCACAATCACTGCTACCAGATTAAGCAAGACAAGTTATCAAAATTACATAACAAACACGAGGCAAACCCAGACCAGTTGAATCCCCCTACACACAACACTGACCCTTCTATCACCCATGAGCAACACCGCCACCTTGTTCGCTGCATTCCTGATAATCTGACTCTCACCAATGATGAAAGATCAGTCCTGGCAAAAGGTCTGAAATTTATTCCCATTCAGCCTGCCACCAATAAATATCAAAACCACGTTGATGTTGAAAGATTCTTTAGAAAATTAAGATGGATGGCTGCACTTGACGGTGTGCCCAAGCCCCCTCTACCAGACAGCTCAGACATTTTTACCCACCTTTTTCGAACTCCAGTGCTTCGCCAGCCACCTCTTGACAAATCCACTGAAGTTGAACTCTACATCAAAAAGTGTAGAAAAGAAATCTCTCAAGTTAAATCCAAACCTGTCCGCAATTCCAACCTCTCACGGGATGAACAAAAAGCCCTTGAATCACTGAGACAAAGACAAGACATTGTCATCAAACCAGCAGACAAGGGTGGTGCAGTGGTGGTCTGGGACAAACAGTTGTACATAAAAGAAGCACACAGACAACTGTCAGACACAAATTTCTATACACCACTCACAGCATCACCCCTCCCCCAACACCAGAAACTCATCTCAACCACAGTTAAACAAGAAATCAAACACAACAACTTACCGAAGACAGCCAAACTCCTCATAATGACAGACACCAAACAACCCACCTTCTACCTGCTCCCTAAAATACACAAAACCAATACTCCCGGCAGACCCATAGTATCTGCATGCAGCTGCCCTACAGAACACATTTCACAGTACTTAGACTCTCTCCTCCAACCCATAGTACAAGGCCTCCCCACATACCTCAAAGACACTACACACACACTCAACATGATTAATTCATACAACACAGATCCCACTTTCAAACCCAGCCTCCTCTTTACCCTTGATGTCATCTCTCTCTACACTTCCATCCCTCATGCTGATGGACTGAAGGCCCTCGCATTCTTTCTTAACAAACGGCCCCCCAACCAACAACACCCTCCCACAGCTACACTAGTCAGACTTGCAGAATTAGTCCTCACCCTCAATACTTTTGAATTCAACAACCACACATTCTCACAAATCAGTGGTGTTGCTATGGGAACCAAAATGGAACCATCCTATGCCTGCCTCTTCATGGGACACCTAGAACACCGCCTACTAACCTCTTACACAGGCCCAACACCAGAGCTCTACAAAAGATACATAGATGATGGATTGGGAGCCACATCCATGCCAGAACATGACCTCCAGAATTTCCTCAACTTTGCACAGACCTTCCATCCATCCATCCAGCTGACCTACACCATTTCACAGTCAGTTAATTTCCTGGACATCACTATCTCCCTCAAAGATGGACTGCTTCAAACCTCAGTCTTCTACAAACCTGCTGATGCGCACTCATACCTGGACTACACATCTTCCCACCACCAGTCCACTAAAAATAGCATTCCATATTCTGAATTCCTTCGCCTACGCAGACTGTGCTCTAGCGAAGAGGATTTCACTATACAAGCAGCCAAAATGTCTCATTTTTTCACCAACCGTGGATACCCTAGTGCCGTCATCAGTGATGCTCTCAGCCGCACTGCAGCTAAATCCAGAACATCTACTCTGGAAACTAAACCTCCCAAAGAGACAGACAGACCCACTGCCTGCCTTCTCTTCCATCCTCACAATCTGCCCATCTGCAGGATCCTGAAGTCTAACTGGCACATAGTAGAAAACCATAAACCTGCCTTTGAGACCACACCAATGATCACTTTCAAACGTGACAAAAACCTCAACGACCTACTGGTGCGCTCTAAGCTGAACAAAATCTCAACACCTAAGCCACCAGGTACTTTCCCCTGCTCAAAACCCAACTGCAAAATCTGCTCTCTCACCAAACCAGACACCATCCTACATGGCCCCACAGGCTCTTTCACTATTAAACGCACTTTCTCCTGCCAGAGCCACAACATTGTGTATGCCATCCACTGTCAGCTGTGCGGTAAGATCTATGTAGGTGAGACATCTCGCACACTTGAGACGCGCATCTCTGAACACCTGGCCGACATCCGCCACCATCGGCCCAAACCAGTCGCTCTACACTTCAACCATGCCCAACACAACATCAACCATGTCAAAGTCTTGGCACTTTGGCAATCTAAGAGTGACAGCTTGGAACGCCTTATGCAGGAATCTCATCTCATTGCCAAACTGGGCACCGTCCACCCTCATGGCATCAACGTCCAAAAGTAGTATGTACCATTCCATCTCTGCAGCTCCAGCCTGAAATATCCCCCACCTACACACACCCATACCACCCTACCTCCCTCTGTTTACCTCAGACATAGGTTGCAGCTATCATCATCTTCCCTTTTCCTACACTCTCTGAGTCTCTCCATTTGCTACATCAATCGACTTACTCCCCCCTCCCCCTGCCCTAGTAATGATGTGTGTAGGGGTGTTGGTGGATATGGCAGTTGCTGGGGGTGGAGGTGGGGGTAACCAATGAATAAGGCTGATATTACAAATGGAACACACACACACACACACACACACACACACACACACACACACACACAACACACACACACACACACACACACACTCACACTCACACATACACACACACATAATAAATAGAATGCTGGCTCCTTTATCGTTGGTCGTGAAAGGGGGGGGGGGGGGGAGACAGAGAGAGAGAGAGAGATTGTGTATAGGTGTGAATATGTTGCCCCTCCCCCTCCCCCAGTTAGTACGTAAACCCATCCCCTTCTTCCCTCCACCCTCATAGCATCTACACCTTAAAGTAACATGTACCAACCCACCACTTCTATCTCAGCCCATAATATCCTCCCACCACACACACACATACTACCTTATCTCCCACTATTCACCTCACACAACTTATAGCTATCTTATTTATGCATTTATTATCATTATTATTATTATTATTATTATTATTATTTTTTTTTAATTATTTTTTTTTATTATTATTTTTTAATTATTATTATTTACTGATTTTTTAATTTATTATTATTTTTAATGTTTCATTTATTTATTTATTTGATTATTATAAAAATTGTATTTTCTAAATATATTTCTGTATCATGCTTTCATTACCTTAACCTTCACTATCGTTGTTAGCAGTATCATTCAGTAATACTATTGCTAGTATTGATACTACCACTGGCATTGACATCACCATCGCCTTCGCCTCTGGGACTGTTGCCACGGCAACCCTGCTGTTTAAGAATCCTCTAACCCACTCTCCTTTCTCCCATACCCATACTTATTGACACAGATTGGTAGTAATCTTGTCCCTTTTTTTTTTTTTCTGTATTTTGACCATTATTAGTATTCCTATCAGTAATATTATTATCTTCATTACGACTTTGACTCGCTCACTATTTCCCTTCCAACAGCCTCGTTTTCATTCAACACCTTCTTCCTTGCGCTGAACCCTACCAAGTGATCTGAAGCGATCAAAGCTAAGTGAATTTTCATTGTTTTATTCGTTAATGTCTCACCTGATGAAGACCTAAGAGGTCGAAACTAGTTGTGTTTCGTCTTGTGACTCGTTTGTCCACGTTCTCTGGGCGGTTCGCTAACATTTATTTAAAAAAAGGCACAGTTACAGAGAGTGATAGAAAGAATGAATTCTTTACAGATAACTTCTAGAAGTCAGGGATATTAGTTTAAAAAAAGAGCAGGGTCGTACAGGGAGGGATTTGAGGGAATACAGTGTGTGTAGAGAGGGGGGGGGGGGGAGGCGGAAGCGAGCGGAGTTTCTGGACACCCACGCTCCTCACTGGCTGGCAAAAATGGCAAATTTTGGAAATTTGAAGACGTTCTTCTTCCACAGACTGAAGGTTGAACAGTTTTTTGTTTGTTCCGGGTTTTTTTTTTGCATCACGTGATGAAGACCATTTAAAAAAAAGAAAGGTCATGAGTTCTGCAAGACAACCCGGTCAAACAGATTGTAGGACAAAACACGATGCATTTCGACTTCTTCGGTCATCTTCAGACAAAGCAAACAACATTTAGGACAATGAAAACGACCAACGTGCAACCACTTAATCTATCTTCTCATACTCAGCGCAAAATGAGCATTGAATGAAAACGAGGTGTTTGGGAAGGGGACCATAGGAGTTAAATAATAATGATAATAACAATAATTATAATGATAACAATAGCAATAATAGTGATGATAATGATGATGATGAAACTATTTCAACAACAATAGGAGGAATGCTGTTACTTTTGGTGATAATATGAAGACAATAGTTGTAGTATCAATAGTCGCTAAACACAGAACGGGAGAAATGAGAGGGGTTGGGGAGTAGTAGACCAGTTGTTTTTTTTAAATTTTTTTTAAAGTCGTTTATACCAACCACATTATCTGACAGCTCGATTTGATCTTCACAGTCGGCTGTATTTATTACTATGAAGTACACCAATATAGCCATGAAATAGGCCAAAATAGCCATGAATTAGGTCAATATAGCCAGGAAGTAGATCAACTTAGTCATGGAGTAGGTCAACATAGCCATGAAGTAGGTCAATATTGCCATGAAATAGGTCAATGTAGCCATGAAGTGGGTCAATATAGCAATGAAGGTCAACCTTGCCATAAAGTAGATCAATGTAGCCATGAAGTGGGTCAAATATAGCCACTAAGTAGGTCAATGTAGCTATGAAGTGGGTCAAATATAGCCACGAGGTAGGTCAATGTAGCCATGAAGTGGGTCAAACATAGCCACGAAGTAGGTCAATGTAGCTATGAAGTAGGCCAATATAGCGATGAAGTAGGCCAACATAGCCACAAAGTAGGCCCAATATAGCGATGAAGTAGGCCAATATAGCCATAAAGTAGGCCAATATAGCCATAAAGTAGGTCAATATAGCCATCAGTTAGGCCAATATAGTCATCAAGTAGGTCAATATAGCCATAAAGTAGGTTAATGTAGCCATGAAGTAGGCCAATATAGCCATGAAGTATGTCAATCTAGCAATGAAGTTGGTCAATATACTATATGTTATGCCAATATAGTGATGAAGGAGGCCAAAACAGCGATGACATAGATCAATATAGCTATGACGTAGTCAATATAGCCATAACGTAGGCCAATACAGCTACAACGAAGGTTAATATAGCCATAAAGTAGGTCAATATAGCCATGAAGTGGGCCAATATAGCCATGAAGTAGGTCAATATAGCCATGAAGTAGGTCAAAATAGCCATAAAATGGGTCAATATAGCCATGGAGTAGGTCAATTTAGACATAGAATAGGTCAATATAGCCATGAAGTGGAGCAATATAGCCATGAAGAAGGTCAATATAGCCGAAACTGACAAAATACAGGTGTATGTATACGACATGACAGCAACTAACAGCTGTGTCCTGGTGCCGCTATCATTAACGTGATCAATGTGAACTCTGGAATATGAATGTTTCAAGAGGTGTGTGTGTGTGTGTGTGTGTGTGTGTGTGTGTGTGTGTGTGTGTGTGTGTGTGTGCGCGCGTATATGTGTGTGTGGTGCGCGCGCGTGCGTGGGCGCGTGCGTGCGTGTGTGTGTGTGTTCTCATGCACATATGTACGTAAAAGGCCTTAATCTAAAGCCTCAATCAAAGGACATGGAGAGCTACAGTGGTAGAGTCTGCTCTCAAAACTGACTCCAACGAGAAAACCAAGCCCCCTACTCACAACACAACACGGCTCTTTATACAAAAAAGCATCAATGCAGTAAGCACATCCAGATCTGTTCGAGATAGTAGTTGAAGTGTGCATTGTACGTAATAGCCATGGGAATGTTTTGCACAAGCACTAGGGGGGCATGGGGGTATCTGCCTGTAATTTCAGTTTCATCCCGGGCAGTTGCAGAAATGATTTTCTACAATATACATTCATAATCTAACCAGCATATTTCACATTTGAATAAACCAACAAACCCGGAGTAAAACGGAAACAACAACAACAAAACATTACCACCGTCACAAGTTAAAACACAATTCGCCACACTTGACTGACAATTGGAAACAAACTTGCAAATTTGTACAGTCCTATGAAAGCAACTAAGAAAAAAGAATCCGCAAGATATTAGAAACAGCAACTTGGGACAAATTATGTAAGAATTTCCATTATATCAGTAGCTTAACAAA
>JAMYXO010007775.1:0-11694 GCA_033310375.1 Conus canariensis
TTTTATTTGGGTTTTTTTTTTAAAACCCCCCCAAAGGGGGGGGAAAAATTTTTTTTTTTGGGGGGTTTTAAACAAAAGGAATTTTTGGGTTTGGGGGGGTTTTGGGGGAAAAAAAAGGGGGGTTTTTACTTTTTTAAAAAAAAAACCCCCCCCGGGGGGGGGGGGTTTTTTTTTTAAAGGGGGTTTTTTTCCCCCCCCCGGGGTTTAAAAGGCAATTTGGGGTTTTTTTGGGGACCCTTTTTAAAAAAAAAAAGGGTTTTTTTTTTGGGGGGGGGGGGTTTTGGAAATTTTTTTTTTCCCCCCCCCCTTTTAAATTTTTTTTGGGGGTTTTTTTTGGGGGGGAAAAAAGCCCAAAAAAGGAAAAAAAAAGGAATTTTCCCAAAAAAAAAAAAAAATTTTAAAAAAAAATTAAAAAAAAATTTTTTTTTTTGGGGGGTTTTTTTTTTTTGGGAATTTTTTTCCCCCCCCAAAATTTTTAAAATTTTTTTTTTTTTAAAAAACCCCCTTCCCCCCCCGGGGGGGGGGGGGGGGGGGGGCCCCAAAAAGGGGGAAAAATGAAAATTTAAAAAAAAAACCCCCCCGGGGGGGAAAAACCCAAAGGGGGGGGAAAAAAACCCCAAAAAAAAAAATTTTTTAAATAAAAGGGGGGGGGGAAAAAAAAACCCGGAAAGGGGGGAAAAAAAACCCGGGGGAAAAAAATTTAAAAAAAAAACCCCCAAAAAAAAAACCCCTTTTTGGGGGGGGGGGGCCCCCCCCAAAAAAAAAAAGGAAAGGGAAAAAAAATTTAAAAAATTTTTTTTAACGAAAATATAGGGGGGCAGGGGCACGGCCAAACAAAATTTTGGGTAAAATTTTAGGAAAAGGTCAGTAACAAAGGAATAAAGGGTAAAAATAACACAACCCGGGAACCCCTTAAAAAAAAAGGGTAGCCATTTTATAGGGGGTGGTTTTTTGGAAACAACACAAGGAAAGATAAGGTAAAATGGGGAAGGGTTTCCCGTCAACCAAATGGGGGGGCAGGAATTTTTATTGGGGGGGAAATGTCCCGTTCACAAGATGATGAGATAATTTTTGGGGAAGGGGTATGGGGGAACAAAATGGGGGGACGGGGTTTTTTTGGGAAGGGGGGGTTCATGGGGAACCAAGGTATACAGAATAATATAGGGGGGTATGGGGGGGCCCGGGGGTATAAAGGTTGGGGGGAAACCCCGGGGGACGTATACCACAAAGGGAAAACCATAAAAAAAAAGCGGGGGTTTTGGGGGAAAACAAAGTGATAGGGGGGGGGTAAGGGAAAAAAGGGGGCTAAAATTTTTTATACCCCAAAAGGACGATAAAAAAGGAGTTAAAAAGGGGGGGGGGGAGAATGGGAACACAAGATGATGGGGTTATAGAGGACAGGGGCACTGGGAAACCCAAGTAACCGGGAATATAAAGAAAAAGGGGCCCCAAGGAACACAAGAGGGGTACAGGAAAAAAAAGGGCAGGCTCACTGGGAAACACAAGAGGGTAGGAAGAAAAATAGAGGGCAGGCTCCTGTAAACAAAAGAAGATGAAAAGCAAGGGAATAAAAGAAACCGGGGTCACTGTAAACACAAGAGATAGAAGGGAAAATAGGGGGACAGACTCAAATGTAAACACAAGATGATTTGCAGTAATATAGAGGACAGGCCACTGTAAACACAAGATGAAGCATAAAGGGTAAAGGACAGGCTCATTTCAAACACAAAAATGATAGGAGGGGAAGATTTAAAAGACAGGCTCACTTTAAAAAAAAAGATGATAGCAGGTAAAATAAAGGACAGGCCACTGTAAACACAAATGACAAACAGGTTCAAACAGGACAGCTCACTTTAAAAACAGTTGATAACAGGGAAATAAAGGTCCCGTCTCACGTAAACCCCAAATGAAAAGCATAAAAGACAAAGGACAAATGGGGAAAACAAAGGGGAAAAAACAGGAAAGATAGAGGGCAGGGCTCACTGTAAAAACAAATGATACAGGGGACATTAAAAAACAAAGGGTAAATGTAAACACAAAAATGATAGCAGGTAAGGGGAAAAGGGGCAAAGGGTCACTGTAAACACAAGATACAGCAGGTACAAAACAGGAAAAGGCTCACTGTAAACACAGTATGATAACAGGGAAGAAAAAAGGGCAGCCCCCCCCTGGGAAACACCAAAAAGATATCATTTAACTAAAGGACATTTCCTCACTTAAACACAAGATGAAAGCAGGAAAATAGAGGAAAAGGCCACGTAAAAACCCCAAAATGAAATAAAAACAAGGCCCGGGAAACCCAGGAAGGACAAGGAAAACTACAAAAAATGAAATAACAACCCGAGGAAACACGATACAAAGGTTAAAAAGGGGACAAGCTCATGTAAACACAAGGTAAAATTTGAACAGGCCCCGGGAAAAAACCCAAAATAAAAAACAGGCTCACTGTAAACACAAAAAAGGTAACGGTAAGGAAAGGGCAGGCCACTGTAAACACAAGATGGTAAAAGGTAAGGGAAAAGGGGAAAAAGGGTCACTGTAAACCCAAAATATACGGAACCCGGGAAGGTAAAAAAGGGACCAAGGGGCCCCCCTGTAAACACAAGATGATAACAGGTAAGGGAAAAAGGGCGGCTCACTGTAAACACAAGATATAACAGGTAAGGGGAAAGGACAGGCTCACTGTAAACACAAGATGTAACAGGTAAGGTTTAAAGGGGCAGGCCCTTCCAAAAAAAATTTGGAAAAAAGGTTAAGAACACAAGATCAAAAATTGCCCGGGAAGGAGCCCCAGGAAGGAAAAACAGGCTCATTTTAAACCAAAAAAAGGTAAAAACTATTTTAAAAAAGGGTAACAGGTGGGAAAGGGGCAGGCTTTACTGTAAACACAAGATGGTAACAGTAAGGTAAAAAGGGCAGGCCTCTGTAAACACAAGGTTATAACAGGTAAAGGGGAAAGGACAGGCTAAAATGTAAACACAAAAATTTATAATAGGGAAGGGAAAGGAAAAGGGGTCACTGTAAACACAAATGTTTTAAAAGGGAAGGTAAAGGACAGGCTCACTTAAAAACAAAATCCCTAACAGGTAAGGTTGGGGCAGGGTCACTGGGAAACCCAAAAGATAACCGGTTAAAAAGGGGAAAGGGACAGGGCCCCCTGGGAAACAAAGTAAGGGGGCAGCGTTTTCCCGCTTTCCCCCTCCGTTTTTACTTTTTCCCTTTCCCCTTTTTCCTCTTTCCCCTTGTCTCCCTTTCTTCTTGCTGTTTTTGGCCTTCCTCTGTCCTTTTTTTTTTACTTTTTTTTTTCCAGGGCCAAAGGGGGAAGGGGGTTTTTGTTTTTGGGCTTTTTGTCTTTTCTGGGGCCTTCCCTTTTTTTGCTTTTTTTTTTTGGGGGGGGCTTTTCTTTTTTTTTCTCTAGGCGGGGGCCTTTTTTTTCGGCCCCCCTCCCTTCTTTCTCTCTCTCTGTATTTTTCCCCCCGTTTTTTTCAAGTTTTCCCGTGTAGCGCTCTCTCCTCTCTGTCTGTCTGTCTCTCTCTGTATCTTCGCCCCTCCCCTCTCTCTCTCTGTGTCCCCCCCTCTGCTCTCTCTCTCTGTCTCCCTCTCTGTCTGTCTGGGCTGTCTTTTTCTCTCTCTCTCTGCTCTTTCTCTCCCCTCCCCGTCTCTGTCTCCTTTTCGTACTCCCTTCTATCTCGGGCGGGAGCGCTCTCTTCCCCCTCTCTGTCTCTGTGTCTCCCTCTCTCCCCTCTCTCCTTTTTCTGTCCTTTCCCCCCGGGGTGTCTGTCTGTCTTCCCCTCTGTCCCTTCCCCCCTCCTGTCTGTCTGTCTGTTTTCTCTCTCTCTGTCTGGGCTCCCTCCTCTGTCTGTCTGTCCTTTTTCCTCTCTCTCTCTGTCTGGCTCCCCTTTTGGGCTGTTTTGTCTGGGCTTTTCTTCTCTCTCTGTGTCTTTTTTTCCCCTTTTTGTCCTGTCTTTTTCCCCCTCTTCTGTTTTGGGCCTGGGCCCCTCTTTTTTTGGTCTTTTTTTAAACCCAAACGTTTCTTTCATTTCCCCCCTCTTTTTCTTTTTCCTCCCCCTTTTTTTTTTTTTTTTTTTTTTTGTTTACTAGGGGGGACCCCCCATTTTTGTCCTTCTTTTTCTCCGAAAAACCCCCCGTTTCCAAATGCCCAACAATCTTTTCCCCCTTTTTTCAAAAAGCAGGGGCAATCAACTCCCGACGCTTTGTATCAAAAACAGAACCAAAAAAAACCCGCAATTTAAATGGCCCCTCTGTTAAAAAAACACACACACCCCACACACCACACACACAAAGCAAGGTAACTACCTTTCATTGTGTGTAAATTTGCAGACTTAATTTTACGTCTTTTCACGAACTATGTGGAAAATTAGACAAGAAAAGGGGAGTTAGACAGGCAAATAGAGGGGGGATAGATAGATTTTTTTCATGTTGCATACAAATTTTTTTTTTGTGTGTGTTTTTAGTGTTTTGTGTGTGCGGGGGGTGGGGGTGGGGGGTGGGGTGTGTGTTGTGTTTTTTAAATAGGAGTGAACGGATGGTGGACAAATAAAAACAAAACAAACCTAAAAAAACAAACCAACAATAAAAACAATTAAAACAAATACCTGACTGACCCAAAAAATTTAACAAAATAACTTTCAAAAACAAAATCAATACAGAAAAAAAAAACTTTCCCCAAACATGCCCCTTTTGGGGTGGGGCCCTGTGTTTTGGGGTTTTGGTGCAAACAGGAAATTTTTTTTTATAAATGTTTAAGGAAACATTTGTAAAGGCCCAAACCCCAATGTCAATGTTTTCTTTAAATTTAAAAATGGCAAATTCAAAATTTCCCCATAAACATTGTACTGGACTTATACCATCAAAGATACTTTCCCCTTTCTTTTTTAATTGGGTGTGAAATTTGGGGGTATTGGATTTAAAGCTAATGGAAATTTTTTAGCTTAAAAATTTTTTTAAGCATCTTTTTCTTTTTAAAAAATTCGTTCCCCAAAAAAAAATTGAAAATATGGAGAACTAGGAATGTATCCTGTGTCATTTTCAAGGTACTTTCACGAAAAAAAAATTTCTGGTAAACCTTTTACTTTCTCCACAAACAAACAAATATTCACCCCAATTTTGTACAGGTTTTAAAATTTTTTAATACAAAAATTTCGGGGTTTTTACATCCAGGGGGGTTGATGTGTATAGGGGGATATCCTAATAAAAACAGGTTTCGACGGGTGTGGGAGACACAAAATTTTTCGTCTGTTCACGGGCCTGTAGAAATGTTCGTAATTCATTAAAAAGACATTTACAAACTGCAGGAATAAACCCTTTAAATCTAGTAATAAATTTTTCAAAAATTTTTTAAAAAAGAAATTTAAAAACAATTTTTCCCCGTGAAAAATATTTTAAAAGATGTTACCTGAGTTTAAAATACCCACTGTTTGGGTTTCCGCTGGGGCCAATCATAAACCCCATGATAAAATTTTTGGCAGACGTTTTTGGAATACCTCACGATGAACGTTTCCCTGCCCGGGATGTGACCAAAAATGCCTTTGTGATAAATTTTCATTTTTTTAAAGAAAAGTAACAAATAAAACGACATTAGAAACCCAATTTTATACCTAGAAAAATTTCCCATATACAAAGCCCGTTTTAAAAACTATTGTTTTAGGCTTTGGGTAGAAAGGGAAAGTTTTTTGCAAAACTTACGAATTTTTTTTAAACTTATAAAGTTGTTAAAAAATTACTTTCATACTTTAAATTTAAAAGGGGAAAATTTTAAAGTTTTTTTTGTTTCATTTCTATTTGTTTTGATTTGTTTTTCAAGTCCTCCATCCCCCCAAAGGGGCGCAGGATTAAAATCTTTTGGTTTTGTGTGTGGTGTGTGTGTGTGTGTGTTTGTGTTTAAACAGAGGGAAAACATTCCTTGCTGGTTTTAGTGTTTTTTTGGTTTTTGAAACAAAGCGTCTGAGTTGATTGCACTGCTGTTCTATAATGAAAACAAACGCTTGGCTTTTTAAAATGTTCGTTCTTTTAATCGCTTTTTGGAAGCGGAGAAAAACATAAACACAACCCCAGACAAACGTTAACAAGTCGAGTTTTTGGTTTGGGTCTTTTAAAAAATGTGGGCAGCAAAATTCTTCCTTCGAGAATTAACACCCCTCTTTTGTTTTTTCCAAAATTCTCAAGGGTAAAAATTCCATCCTGAAAGGTTGTTGAAAAACAGGGGCCAAAACCACATCGTTTTCTTTTTTGGGCTCCTTTTTCAGAAACCAAAAATTTTTAAAAGGGTTAAGAGCCCTTTGTAATGCGCACAAATTTTCCATTTAATAAGGGATAATAAAACTGATAAAATAATAATAACAACGATTTTTCTTTTGGGGGCCTTTAATTTTCCCATCATTCCCCAATTCCCCTTACAAAAACTTAAAAGGGTTAAAGAAAACATAAATGAAACCGCAAAAAAATGAATTTTGCAATAAGTCCCCATGAATGAAAAACCCAAGGGTCATATTGACACACAACCACCCCCCAGACACCCCGGGCGCCCAAAAAACCCCCACACACAAAACAAAATAAAACCCACCCCACTAACTGTCCACAACAAAAAAACCCAACACCCATGGCCACGCACCCAACAAAACAAACACCACACAAAAAAAATACAAAATACATGGGGCGCGCCCCCCCCAACCCAAAACCCTTTGATCCAGAATAAATTTTGGGATGGGCAAGGGAAGGGGGAAGAAAGAACTGCTTTTGATAATGAAGAGGGTTTTTAAGAGATCCTTAAAGGGAAAGCCCGAGATTTTAAACCCAGGGCAAGAAACGGGGAGTTTTTTCCCAAGAAACCGGAGCCTGAAAAGCAAAAGAACGATCCCCCATAGGTTTTAGTTCGAAATCGAAGGATTTTGAGCAAATGTTGTCCCCTAAAAACGCAAAACCCCGCCACAAGGAAAATAGAGATGAAGGAGATCAGAAAGGTAAAGGGAAAGGGGCTAAAGCCTTTTCAAAAAATTTAAAGCAGAAAAAAAAGGGCAGTTTTTAGTCTATTTAAAATTTTTCGAAACCCGGGAGCCATTTAAGAGAAAAGAATTTAAAGGGGGTGGCTAGAAAATCGGGTTTTCTGAGAATCAACGAGGGAGCCAAATTTTTTATACTTTTTGGAGACGACCCAAAAAGATTTTGGGGGGCACCCGCTTTGAAAAAAAACAAGTCTAGATAAAAGAAGGCAGCAACCAAAACTCCAATTTTCGATGACATGAATAAAAAACAGTCAGTTTAAAATTTGGGGGGATTTTGGTTTAATGCGGGGTTTTTTTCGGGGATCTTTTGGGAAAAACCATAATTTTGTCATGTTAGTGTCAATGTTCCCGGATTCAACCCCCCCCCTCTCCTTTTTCCCTGTCCCCATAAAAAACTCTGTCTGTCGTCCCCCCAAATCTGACTTTCTCCTTTAAACCCTTTTGCTGGGGGAGGGGGTGGGCCAACCAGGGCCGGGCCCCGTAAGCACAAAAGGAAAGAATTTTCATAATACAAGACCGTGTCACGTAAACACAACAGATAGGGGTTTGTAAATACAACAGGGTCATTGGGAAACCCAAAAGGAAACTGTTTTTTATATACATGACAGGTCACAGGAACACAAGAAAGATGCAGGTAAAATGGAGGATAGGCTCACTGTCCCAAAACAAGTGAAACAGAGTAAAAATTGGGGGACAGGGGCCGTAAAAACAAGATGATAACAGAATAATTAGAGGACAGGGTCACTGGGCAACACAAAAATGAAAAAGCAGGTAATAAAAGAGGACAGGGTTTAACTGGGACCCCACAAGATGATACAAATAAAAAAGAGGACAGGGTCACTGTAAACACAAGATGATAACAGAAAAATTAGAGGACAAGGGGCACTGCCAACACAAGTGATAGCAGATAATATAGAGGAAAAAGGGTCATGTCAACAAAGAAAGAAAGCAGAATAAAATTTGGGACAGGGTCACTGTTAAAAACAAGGGGTGATAGCAAAAGTAATTTTAGAGGACAGGGTCACTGTCAACACAAGATAAAGCAGAGTAATAAAAGAGGGGCAGGGGGCCCTGTCAACACAAATGATAGCCCGAAAAAATTGAGGGGCAGGGCAACTGTAAACACAAGATATTAAAAGGTTTAAAATAGAAGACAGGGTCAAATGTAAAACACAAGAAAATAACAGTAATATAGAAACAGGGTCACTGTAAACACCAAAATGATACAGGTAAAGATAAAGGACAGGCCATTTTAAACCCAAGACATAGCAGGGAAGAAGGAGGACAGGCTCACGTCAACACAAGATGAAAGCAGAGTAAAAAGGGGAGGAAAAAGGGGTCCCCCTGTAAACCAAAAATAACGGTAAAAAAAAAGGCCCGGGTCACTGGGAAACACAAGATGATAGCAGGAAGATAGAGGACCCGGGTCACTAAAAACAAGAAGATGAAAGCATAAAAATAGAAGACAGGCTCACTGTAAACCCAAAAATGAAAAGAAAGGGATTTTAAGGGGGGAAAAACTCACTGTAAACACCAAAAATGAAAAGCAGGTAATTTAGAGGACAGGGTCACGTAAACACAAGATGAAGCAAATAAAGATAAAGGGCAGGGTCACTGCAAAAACAAGATGATAGGGGGTTTAAAATAAAAGACAGGGTTTACTGGGAAAACAAAAAATGATAGCAGGGAAGATAAAGGGGCAGGGTCACTTTTAAAAAACAAGATACAGGGAGGGACTTTCAGGACAGGCTCACTGTAAAAAACAGGGTTTTTTAACAGGGAAGATAAAGGGTCCGTCACACTTTAAACACAAATGATAGAAAATAAGACCCAAAAGGGCAAATGGGAAAAAACCCAAAAAGAAAGCAAAGGGGAAAAATAAAAGGGCCGGGACACTGAAACAAAAGAGATAGCAGGGGGGATAAAAGAAAAGGGCCCCCACTGTAAACACAAATGATAGCAAAAAAAGATAAAGGACAAAGGGTCAAATGTAAACACAAGATACACAAAGGGAAATACAGGACAGGCCACTGTAAAACACAGTAAAGAAAACAGTAAATAAAGGGCATCTAAAAGTAAACACAAGATGATACCATGTAAATAAAAAAACAGTCTCACTGTAAACACCCAAAAAGATAGCAAAAAATAGAGGAAAAGGGTCAAATGTAAACACAAGATTTTAACAGGTAAGCCCGAGGGCAGGGTCACGTTTAAAAACCCAAAATGGGAACGGGAAAAGGGAAAGACAAGGGTCACGTAAACACAAGAGAAGAACAGGTTTAACCCAAAAAGGGCAAGGGTCACTGTAAACACAAGATGGTAACCCGGTAAGGAAAAGGGCAGGGTCACGGGAAACACAAGATATAACAGGTAAGGGGGGGGGGGTTGGGGGAAAAACCGGTGGCCCAAAAAGGGGGAAATGGGGTATAAAGGGGGTGGGGGGTTGGGGGGGGGGAAAAATCATAACAGGTTAAAGGGAAAAAGGGCAGGCACACTGTAAAAACAAGATGGAAAAAGGTAAGGGAAAGGACAGGCTCACTGTAAAACACAAGATGATAAAAAGGGATGGGAAAAGGGCAGGCTCAAATGGAAAAACAAGATTAAAAGGTAAGGAAAGGGAAAAGGCCACTGGAAAAAACAAGGTATAACATAAGGAAAGGACAAAGGGTTTATTTTTAAAAACAAGTGAAAAACAGGGGAAGGAAAGGGCAAACCACTGTTAAAAAACCCAAAATGGGAACAGGTAAGGAAAGGACAGGCTCACTGGGAAACACAAGATTTAAAAACAGGAAAGGTAAAGGGCAGGCTCCCCTGTAAAAACAAGATGAAAATAGGTAAGGTAAAGGACAGGCTCCTGTAAACACAAGATTATAAAAAGGAAAGGGAAAGGACAGGCTCACTGTAAAAAAACGAACGTAACAGGGGAAGGTTTAGGAAAGGCTCCCCTGTAAACCCAAGAAGATAACAGGTAAAGGGAAAGGAAAAGGCTCACTGCAAACAACTAAAAAGGGGCAGCGGGCCCCGCTTCCCTCCCTTTTCTTCTCACTTTCTCCTCTTTCCCCTTGTCCTTTCCCACTCGTGCCTTCTCGTCTCCTTTAATCTGTCCTCTGTCGTTTTTTGTCGACTGTCTGTCCCGTTCCCCCCTCTGTCTCTGTCTTTCTTTTCTCTCTGGGCTTTTTTTCCCCCCTCGCCTCTCCCGGGCTTCCCCCTCTCCTGTATATCCCCGCTATCAGTCTGTTTTGGGAGCGCTCCCCTCTCCCCCGTCTGCCCTCCGTACCTCCCCCCTCCTAATTTTTGTCTCCCCTCTTTTCCCCCTCTCTCTCGTGTCCGTCTCCCTCTCTGTCTTTTTCTGTTTTTTCTCTCTCTGCCCTTTTTCCCTCTCGGTCGGGCTGTTTTTTTCTCCCCCTTTCCTCCCCCCTCCTTTTCTGGGTTTTTTCTCCCCCCACTCTCCCTGTTCCCCCCGTCTGCCCTTTTTCTCTTTCCTTTTTGTAATCCCCCCCGGTTTCCTTTCCTTTCCCCCTTGTCGGCCCCCCCGGCCCCGCTGGCCTTTTTTCCCCCCCCCTTTTTTCTCCCTTTTTTGGAGTCTCCCCTGTCTTTTGTTTTCCCCCTTTATCTTTTTCTTTTCCCCTTTTCTGTCTCCCTCTCTTCTGTTGTCTGCCCCCTTTTTTCTGTTGACTTTTCCCCCCCCCATCTTTTGTTTTTTCCTGCTGTTTTTCTTTTTTTCTTTTTCCCCTCTGTCTGTTCCCCCCCCTTTTTCCCCTTTTTGTCTGTCTGCGTTTCCGCGTTTTTGTCTGCCCCCCCTCCGTCTTCTTTTTCCCCCCTCTCTTTTTTCTCCTTTTTTCTGCTGTCCGCCCCCCCTTTTTCTTGTTCCCCCTTCCCTTTTCTGTTCCCTTTTTTCATTTTTTCCCCCCTCTTGTTTTGTTTTTTCCCGCTTTTCCCCAAACCCTTTCTGCCCCTGTCCCGTCTGTCCCCCCTTTTCTGTTTTTGTTCTGTCTGTTCCCCCTCGTTGTTTTTTAGGTTTTTTTCTTACCTCCAACGTTTTCTTTCCTTTTCCCCCCCCTTTTTTCTTTCCCCGGTTTTTTTTTTTTTTCTTTTTTTTTTGTTTACTAGGGGGACCCCCATTTTGGGCCCTTCTTTTCTCCGAAACCGGGCTTAACCCAAAAGCCCCAAACAATCGTTTTCATTATTGAAAAAGCGTGGGAAACAAATCAGACGCCCTTTTTACCAAAAAAAGAAAAAAAACATAAAAACCAGCCCAAAAATTTAATGGGGCCCCCTTTCCCCTTTAAAAAAAAAAACAAAACACAAAAAAACAACCCCACACACACCACAATGCAAGGGAACTACCTTCATTTGTGTTTATTAGGAAAAATTAAATTTTACGTCTTTTTTACGAACTATGTGATAATTTGAAAAAGAAAGGAAAGATAGACAGGCAAAAGAGGGAAAATAGATATTTTTTTCAGGGTTTCATCAAATTGTGTGTGTTTTGGTGCTGGGGTGGTGTGGGTGTTTTTGTGTGTGTGTTTTTGTGTTTGGGGTTTTCAAAAAAAGCCCCCGGGGGTGTGTTTGTTTTGTGGGTGCGTGTGGTGTGTGGGGGGGGGGTGGGGTGGGGGTGAGCGGAGGGTGGTTTACATAACATCAGAAAAAAACCCGACAGACCAAAAAAAAT
>JAMYXO010007776.1:0-11694 GCA_033310375.1 Conus canariensis
CACGCCCCCCAAAAAAACGACCTCAAAATTACAAAACCGCATTATTTGCTTTTTTGATCATTGAGGGACTGGCAGATTGACTGATTGATTATCACTTTAGTTAACGAGTGAGTGGCTGATTGACTGAGGGTTTGACAGCTTAGTGAACAAACAACTGTCGCGATGAATCGTTCGAGTGATGGGTCTGTCGCTCGGCTGGCTTAGCGGCCCCCCGCTCGCTGGCTGACCGACACACCGACCGACTAATCACCTGAACGACCCAGTCAACAACCAGCTGATCGACTGACCCACTGATGATCGCCCCGTGTGTGTTTGACCCCCCCCACTCCCCCACCCCCACCCCCACCTGTCCAACAGACACGCCGCCTCCCTTCGACCGCACGGGCAAAAACGGTGTAACCTGGAGGAGTGCCGACGACTAGGTGTCATCCCCGCCTCCTACTTCTTACGTCACATGGACGACCCCTACCTCAACATGAAGCACCATGGACTGGCCGCCCCTGGCATGGGGGCCATGACCCCTGTGCTCATGGTCAGTGGCTGTTAGTGTGTGTGTGTGTGTGTGTGGGGGGGGGGGGGGTACGTGTGTATGTGTGTGTGTATGCGTGTGTGTTTGAGTGTGTGTGTGTGTGTGTGTGTGGTGTGGGGTGTGTGTGTGTGTGTGCATGGCGTGTGTTGTGTGTGTGTGTGTGTGTTGTGTGTGTGTGTGTTGTGGTGTGTTGAGTGTGTATGTGTGTGTTGTGTGTGTGTGTGGTGTGTCTGTCTGCCCCTGTCGTCTGTCTGTCTGTTTTTACAGTATGGAGGGAGTGGGATATGGGGAGGGGGGAGATAGGGGGTTTAGGGGTGGGATGTCGATGGAGGGGTGGTGGTGGGAAGGGAGGACAATGGGGTTGTAAGGGGTGGGATTCATCCCTCTCGTCGTCTACTTTCTACGTCATTTGAAGGACAGCCCGTCAACATTAAAATCGTGAGTTGATTGATATGTGGACGGGGTGCTGGTAGGTCGGGTGGTTTTGGCAGGGGAAGAGTGGAAAAGGGGGATAAATTGAGGTTAGAGGGGAGGGGGGTGATCCCCCCTTATAGCACTTCCGACTGGACGTCACATGGTGATCCCTACCCCACTAAGAAGGCTGCACACCAAAAATTAATGCGCCAAGCCTTGTTTAATGAGTCAAGATATTTACAGGCGCCGCAGTTAGATTGTTTTGAGAATTTTTTATTTTTGTCTGAAAGTTGATTTTCCTCATTTTCTTACATATGGCTACGAGGTACAAGCCAGGTGGTTCCAAGCAACAGATCAAAATCAAAGGAATGGGACTCTTTGGGCGCTTGGGGCTGGCGCAAAGATAGGGTGACGGGGGGATGCAAAGGCCTGAAATGTGTGTCAACAAAGGGAAATTCATGTATTTGATGTTTGTGATTTCATCGGTGAAAATCCCCCAATACAAAGGAAATAATTGGCGGGGAGTTGTTCTTTTGATCAATTATCATTTAACATTCAATGTTTGGCTCAAACTTACGGTAGGCCTCAAAACGCTCACATGGATTACATTATAGTGTTTTAGTGCAGAATCCTAATTGGGCGTGTGGCTGCGAAGCTAGCCGCCTCTGGCATGAAAATTTATGACCCCTGTCCTTATGGTCAGAAAGGTGCTGGAGTAGAGGGCATGGGGAGATCTGGGAAAGTCTGAAATGTGGGAGTCAGGAGGTAGGGTCATCGCCCGCCATCAACGTCTCCTACGTCCACACAGAAACCCATGTATCAACATACAGCCTCATAGAGCTGGCTGCTTTTAGAATGAGTGCCATGATCTCCATGTGCGCACGGTTTTGAGGGAAGTCTGAGGAGGGAGAGGGCAAAAGTTAGTGTATGGTTTGGATCTGGAATGGGGATTGAGGGGGCGGGGGGGGGTATGGAAGTTCTCTGCATCGTACTTTTCAAGTCACGTGCAGTGCCAGATTCTCAGCACATAGCTTTACAGGGTGGCTCTCGCCAGAGTCCAATGAGCCAAAGCACTCATGCTTGATTGTTGCTGTTGTTGTTGCTGCTGCTGCTGCTGTTGTTGTTGTTGTCGCTGCTGCTGTTGCTGTTGTTGCTGCTGTTGTTGTTGTTGTCGCTCTGCAGTTGCTGTTGCTGCTGCTGTGCGTTGTTGTTTGCTGCTGCTGTTGTTTTTGCTGCTGCTGCTGCTAATGTTGCTGCTGCTGTGTTGTTGTTGTTACTGGGTGCTGCTGCTGTTGTTGTTGCTGCTGTTGTTTTTTGCTGCTGCTGCTGTTGTTGTTGCTGCAGCTGTTGTTCCGGTTGTTGTTGTTGTAGTCGTCGTCGTCGTCGTTGTTATTGTTGTCGTTTTCGTTGTTGTGCCATGTGTTTGTTGTTTCTTAAAGGATGGGGAGGGTGGAACTGCGGTGGTTTTAATTCCCATCTATGATGAACTCCAGACTTTGGGCCGCTGGGTAAAAGCAATGAAACCTTCCTCTTTCCCCGTACACATTTTCAATGCAAAGGGGGGGAGAAGAGGGGGGGGGAGGGAGAGAGAAGAGAAGAAAAAGAGAAGAAGAAGAAGAAAAAGGAGAGGAGTACAGGGGGAAGGAAAGGAGGGGGGGAGGGGGGGGCCGGGGAGGGGGGAAAACTAATGGGATTCCGGATTTTACTTCTTGGGTCTTACAGGATGCACCGTTTAACATACACAACAACATCACAGCCCGGCCCCTGTCTCATAACAAACCTGTCCGCTCATATCAACACAGGTAAATGCTGATGCCTCTTCCTACCAATCGCATAAGTTTAAAGAAGGGGCAGCGAACACATAGTCGACACAATATCTGACTTTCAAACGTAGCGATGCTCACACACACACCCCCCAACACACCCCACACACACACGCACCAGGGCACGCACGCACGCACGCCGCACCACGCACACACATACACACCCCACTCGCACGTGGCATGCGCGCAAAGAAAAACAACACACCACACACACACACACACACAAAACACCCCACGCACCACGCACGCACCCCCAAAACCCAGTTTTTAACATCTAGTTTCTAAGTCCCCTTCCTTTTAAAAATCATTTCATCTCCTAACAAAACAAGAAAAATTTTGTGTGTCTCCATGGGAAAAAAAAAAGGAAAAAACTTGTGAGTTAAATCTCTCTCTCCTTCTCCTCTCCTCCCCTCTCTCTCTCTCCCTCTTCCTTCTCTCCCTCTCTCCTCTTTTGTTTTCGGGTATCATCTGCTTGTATCCTACGCGTGTGTGTGCTTTGCGTATGTATTTGTTTTTTTCGTCGTGCGTGCGTGCTTTTCGTGGTGGCGTGCGTGCGTGTTGTGTTGTGGTTGTTTGTGGGGGGTGTTGTTGTGTGTTCTTGCAGTGAATGTTTCATCGCTTTTTTGCGTGCGGCAATTTTAGTGTGTGCGGCGCGCGCGCGCATGTTGTGTGTGTGTGTGTGTGTGTGTTGTGTGTGTTGTGTGGTTTGCACGTGACTGTGTCGTCGGCCCGAGTTCAACTCAGCGATTTAGGAACAAAAACAAACCACGGCCTCAACGGGGGAAAAAAAAAAATTTTAAAAAAAAAAAACAAACAAACAAAACCGCATCTCCCCCCTTTGGGCTTCGATCTAGGCGTTTTTCAGACCCAAATTTCGGTCAGTTTCGGAAACTATTTCTTTAAACCTTACACCACCCTCTGAGCCACTGGCCACAATACGCAGGGGTTTGAAGAATAAATGAATGAACAAGAACCAGGAAAAAAATAAATCACTAACTGAAAGAACTGATGTTTCAGTTCAAGTATTTCCTGGGTTTATTTCACCGCCCCCCCCCCCCCCCCTCCCCTCCCCCTCCTCTTCTGGCTCTTTTTTTTCTTTGTCTGCGTCCGTCCACCGTCCGTCGTTTTTCTTCTTCTGTGTTTTTGTCTGTCGTCGTCTGCCCCGTCTCTCTCTCTCTCCTTTTCTCCCTCTCCTCTCTCTCCCGTATGTTAGTGGCGTGCGTGTGGTGTGCTTCATTGGCGTGCTTGTGTGTTGCGGGTACCGTGGGTGCGTTTCGTTATTTGCCCTGCGTGTGTGTGTGGTGTGTGTGTGGGGCGTGGCGTGTGGGTGTGTTGTGTGTTGTGTGGTAAGGTGCGTGGTGTGTGTGTGTGTGTGTGTGGTTGTGCGTGTGTGTGTGGTGTGTGTGGTGTTGCGTGTGTGTGTGGTTTTGGGGTTTTTGTGGGTTTTGGGTTTTGCGTTTGTCGGGGGTGTGTGTGTGTGTGGTTTGTGTTGTGGGTTTGACCTACGGCCAGTACTTATTCATTCCCTTTTCTATTTTTCCCCCTTTCATTTTAAGGGGCCCGATCCGTTTGGGGGCCCTCGATCCTGTATTGGGGGCCCCGCGATCCTGTATTGGGGGCCCTCATCCTTATTGGGTGCCCTCGATCCCGTTGGGGGCCCTGATCCTTATTGGGTGCCCCTATCCGATTGGGGGCCCGCGATCCTGTATTTTTGGGGGGCCCCGCGACCCCTATTGGGGGGCCCCGCGATCCTGTATTTGGGGGCCCCCGATCCTGTATTGGGGGTGCCCTGCGACCTGATTGGGGGCCCGCGATCCCGTCCAATGCAAAGCTAATGCTATTTCCGTTTTTCTCTTCGATTCCCTTTTTTATCAGCCCGTATTCTCCGAGATGTAAACCCCATTTAGTATTTCTCTTCAAGGGAAAAGCAGTACATTCCAATAACTCCTTAAAAGCTGACCCGTTTAACGTGATACGGTTTGAATTGGGGATTTTTTGTGAAAGAAAAAAAAAAGAGAGGTTTTAATTGAAAATTTAAAAAGGGGCGGGGGGAGGGGATATGGGACAGAGTGAGTGAAAGAATAATGTTTCCTTTTTCAACTCATGGACAGGGGAAAATTAACACGAAAATTCTTTTGTCCCCTAATTGTGAGCTAACGTATTGTTGATGGAAGAGATGGGTATTGGATCTATAATTTCGTGGGGGTCGTCGGTTTTTAAAGTCCTTCCACTAATGATTCAACAGTTATGTTGGGTGAATGAAGATGCAATGTATGAATGTATTATTCATTAACATAGAATAGAATCCCCTCCCCCCCCCCCCCCATCTCCCATCCCTCTTCCACCTTGACAATAGATTTCGTGGGTTTTGTGTGGTGTGTGTGTTGTGGGGTGTGGGGGTTGGTGTGGGGTTTTGTGTGTGGGGGGTTGTGGTGTTGTGTGTGTGTGTCTGTGCGGTCTGTTTTAAATTTAATTATTGTGATTAAATTTGTTCCTGATTTTTGGGCGTACTTGATGGATCAGTGAATGTGACCACAAATTTTCTGTATTTTCTTTTCACTTTTTTTCAGGAATAAATAAATTTGTTTTTGGGTTTTTTCATTCATTCTTTCATCCATTCGTTCTTCTTCATTCATTCTCCTTCGTTCATTCTTTTCATTCGCGCTGATTAATTGATTGATGGTTTGATTGATCGCCCCCCATGTTTATCAATGATTCATTCATTCTTCTTTCTTCATTCATTCATTCGATGATTTTTTGATCGATTGCTTATGATTCATTCATTCAATCTTCATTCTTCATTCATTCACTCCTTCCTGTATTCACCCTCACGGAGCTGAATGTTGATGTGTCAGGTCAACAACAGGGTGGTGACCTGGACCTAGGGACAACTGCTGGGTTGGAGGGGGGCCGGCGGGGTGTGACATGCTAAAGGAACTGTTTTAATCACAGACCGGTCAGTGCACCTCCCCTCTCTCTTTCTCCCTCTCCCCCCGCTCTCCCTCTCTCTCCCCTCTCTCTCCTCTTTCTCTTCTTTTCTCTTTTCCTCTCCCTCCCTCTCCCTCTCTCTCTCTCTCCTCTTCTGTCTGTCTGTCTGTCTGTCTGTCTGTCTGCGTCGGTCCCGTCGTCGTCTTCTGTCTTCTGCTGCTTCCTCTCTCTCTCTCTCCTCCCCTCTCTCTCCTCTCCTCTCTCTCTCTTCTCTCTTTACGTGTATGTATTGTGAAAAGTCTACGGGGTTGTGTGTGTGGTGGGGTGGTGTTTGTGTGGGGTGTGTTGTGTGTGTGTGTTTTTAGTTGTGAAACAAGACACTTAGGGGGGATTGGGAGAAGGGGGGAAGACGGAGAGGTGGGGTGTGTGTGTTGCTTTTTTGGGGTGGGTGTGTGTGTGGTGTGTGTGTTTTTGGTTGTGTGGGGTTTTTGTAGTGCTTTTGTGTATTTTGGGGTTGTGTGGGTTTTGTGGGGTGTGCTGCGCGTGAGTGTCTAAATAAATGTGTGTGTGTGTGCAGCTGCGGGGGAATGGTGTGTGTTTTGCTTCCGTTGTATGGGGGTTTTGGTGTGGGGTGTCTTCAAAAAAAAAATCTTCCTGTCTGTCTTCTGTGGTGTATGTGTGTGAAAGGTATGTTCGTCTGTCTGCTGCTGTCTGGGTATGTTCTTTTGCTGTCTGTCTGTCGTCTGTTTTGTCTGCGGTGTGTCTTTCGTCTGTTGTCTGCTGTCTTCTGTCTGTGGGTATGTGTATTTTCTGTCTGCTGTCTGTCTGTCTGTTGTGTATTGTAGGTTTGTATTTATTGTTCTGTCTGTCTTGTGTATGTGTATGTTTATGGGGGTTGTGTGTCTTCAAAAGAAAATCTCTAATTTTTCGACCATTTTTTTTGACTCCTCACAGGGGAAAACTTTTGAGAGATAATGAAATTCAATTAGAACATTTTTTGAAAAGAAGGGAAAATTTTGCCAATATTTCAACGGGTTTTCAGAAAAGGGGGGGGTGTCACTGATCTGTATCTTTTAGCTTTACACGTCAAAAAAGCCTTTGGGTAAGCGACACTCAAATTACCACGTTTTTGTATTCATAAACTACGATTCGTTTGGGATTTTTAAATATTTCCCAAAGGGCTCAGAAATTGGGTTTAAAGGGTCGTTTCCCCTCCACATTTTTTTTACAATCTTTTTTATCTGGAAGAACCTACAAGTAAAACTAAATGGTGTGCTGCCCAAGTAAAAATTTTTTAACAGGTGTCCCTAAAGAAGTTCTTTTTTCTCCAATCCTTTTCTCATTGACTTTATATCTTAATCAATTGACACAAAAGGGGGGCAATTTTAGCTGCTTAGCAGAGAATTGCAAGGGAAAAAAATGTAAATTGAATTTTTAAAAAAAACAAATCAAGCGAAAAAAAAATTGTTGAACATTTTCAATTTCGTCATAAACTTTTAATTTTTGAATTTCAAACGGTTTTAATTATAAAGGGACAAAGGGTTTTATTAATTACAAGAAAAATATCGTTTTGGGGTGGGGACGCTGTAAAAGTCCAAATGGGTGTTTTCTTTCTTTTTCCCCAATAAGAAAGTAAAATTTTCTGGGCGTTTTTTTCACAAAATTTTTTTGGGAAAACTATAAATCATCCGGGAAAAAGGCAAGAAAAAAAATTGCGTTACTCGAGTCCTAACGGGAATCCTCTAAAAAATTATGATCTAATCTTTCCTTCGCCTTAGGACAGTTCGTTCGTTTAAGTTAGGTCAAGAATATTTTTCACTGCACCAAAGCCCGATTTACATAATTAACTAGTATTGATTCCTTACACTAAAAATCTTTCTTCCAAGATGGGCAATCAATTGAATACTTACAGAGAGGCCAGGAGTTTTGCCTTTAAATGAAAATAGATGCTCTGTCTTGTACTACTCAGCACGGCAAGAACAGTCCCTAACTCTTTTACTTCTAACTTGATAAAGAACCTACGTTTCTAAAAATAGGGAATAAAAAACCCATATACTTCATTGTCTGATTAGATCTCCTCTTTTACTCAGCAACTTTTCGTTTGACAACATTGTTAAAATACCAAATACCCTTTCCCCCTTTGGTTTGATAAAGCAAGAAATTTTTTTCTTTTCCTATGGTAAAATTACTAAAAATGAGAATCCAATTTTTGCTTGCTTCTCTTGTTAAAAAATTTGTTTTACACTGAATATGAATCTTATTGCATTTTTTCACTGATGTTCTTTCGTGTACTTCGGGGGTTTTGGGCTGCTTTCGTGATACCTTCCCCAAAACTTGAAAAAAGATTTCATATTACCAAGGTTTGTTCATTTTCCTGCTGAGTTATTTGTCTTAGAAACAAATTAATTTCATTCTTGATGTGCAATCTTCCCAAAAGAATACTGATTTTGTCAATTCCCAAGTCTGTTTTAAGGGCTTTACACCTTCAAAATACATCAAGTCGCCCCTGATCTCGTCAGTAAAATTTTTATTTTCAATTCACCATTAATGATGCGAGGTTTCCAAAATAACATTATTATGGGTACCCCGGTCACGCATCTTCGAGGAATGAACGGTGATACCTGTGCAAAAGAGGCTTTAATGTGCAAATCGAATACAGTTTTATGTGATATTTCCTTTTTCGGTTCTGAAATAAACAATATTTTGACAAAAGCACTCTGGGGCCAGAAAGAACACAAAATTGAAGCGGCCATTCAGAAGAACAGATGGGGTTCTTTCTCCCCCGGGAGTCATTGTATAAGTCCGCCAGGGTTTTATTTCCAATCGAATTTTTTGCACAGAAACGGGTGGATTGTTGGTTTGGCAGGGTTTTAAAACCTCTCCTTTGTGTTCTGTGGCAAAACCTTAATGATCCATTTTTTACTTGAATTTCATTAACAAAACGTTTTTCAATGCTTCATGATAAAATTTTTGTCAAAAAATCTACCTTTAATTTTGCATATTTTTTTTTGTCCCAAAACCCGAAAAGGGGTGGAGGCTACCAATTTGGCGTAAATCTGATCAAGCCCTCATCCACGGGGCAGATTTTTAAAAAGGGTTTTTTTTTTTTTTTTTTTTTTTTTTTTAATTTTTGTTTTTTTTTTGGTTTAGTGTCGATGTCACTAAGCAAAAAATTTGTTACATGACATAGCGTCCGCCTCACGTGTACTAGGGCGCATTATTCCCTTTTCAACTTTTTCACAGGTTGGCGCGCGCTAGAGAGAGAGAGAATGAAGAGAAGAGAAGAGAAAAGAGAGAAAGAGGGGGGGGGAAAACTTCGTTTTTGTTTAATTGAAGATGTTGTCGTACTCATACTTTTTTGTGTGGGTAGTTTTTGATTTGTAGGGGAGGGGGCGGTTTTTGGGTTATGTTGTTGTGTTGTTTTGTGGTGTTGGGTGTGTGGTGTGTGTGTGTGTGCGCGCCGCGCGCGCGTGAAAGAGAGTTTTGGTTTTTTTTTGTTTGTCTGTGAGTGAATATATGTCGTGCCGCATACACGTGAGTAGGGGGAAGGGAACGTGGTTTTTTTGAGTGTGTTGTGTGTGTTGTGTGTGTGGGTGTTGTGGTGTGGGGGGGTGTCTTGGAGAGAGAGAAAGAGTGTGGTTGTGTTTTGGGGGTGTGATTGGATGTGTGTGTTTTTGGGGCATTTTTTGGGGGGGGGGGGGGCTTTTCCTTTTTTTTTTAATTTTTTTTATGGGTTCTAGAGAGAGAGAAGAGAGAGAGAGAGAAGAGAGAGAATTTTTGATTTTCAGTACTTAATGTAAATTTTTTTTATTTTACAAAATTTTTTTTTTTAAATTTTTTTAAATTTTTTGTTTCTTTAAAAAGTTTTAAAATTTTCCCCGTTTAATTTTCCTTTATGAATTTTTTATGTCATTTCAGTTTTATTTTTATTATTTTCGTTACCCCCCTTAATTCATTAAGGTTTTTTTTTTTTAAAAGCATACAAAACTATGTAATCGACAGTAAATGGTTTCTCAGTCAGTGCTTCAATATGTGGGGCGCGTTATGGCTGTGGGGTGTGTGGTGTGATGTGTATGGTTTGTGGTCTGTCTGTTGTGTTGGTGTGCTTGTGTATTGACGGAGTAACGGTGTGTTTGCGCGCGCTCCGCGCTCTCTTTGGTGAAATGTTTGGTGTTGTTGGGTAGGGGTGTGTGGCTCGCGCTTGTGTATGCGCGCACACCATGCGCGAATCCGGCCTGGTGTGACTCGCGCGTGTTGTGATGGGGGGAGTGTTGTGGTGTGTGTTGTGTGTGGTGGTGTGTGTGGGGTGTGTTTTTTTTCATATTTTTGGGTCAAACTGTATGTATATTTTAAATTTTTATTAACCCATATTCTACTTACACTTCCATATGTCCGTAAGATCTACTCCACATATTTTTTTTTTGTCACCCCAGAATTTATCGACAAACCGTCTAAAGAAGTTCCCCGCCGATCTGACAAAAACCCGACAAATGAACGACACCTTGAAACGCGTCACACGGCGTGAGGCCCTGGCTGCTCCATTCCGCTTGCCCACTGTCCCTTTTCTAAACTTTGGTTTTTGGCCCGGGAGGAACTTTGGAAAGGAAGCACATTTCTTTAACCAGGATCTCATAAATTTTCTCTCTCTTTTCTCTCTCTCTCTCTCCCCTCTCTCTCTCCTACCTCTCTCTCCTCTCTCCCTTTTTCTCTCTTCCTCGTGTTTGGTGAGCGCGCGCGCACCTAATTGTTGAGAGAGAGAGGAAGGGGGAGAGCGAGGAGAGAGTGTGTGTGTTGCGGTGTATATTGTGTGTCTTTTCTGTGTGGTGTATGATGAGAGAGAGAAGAGAGAGAAGGAGAGTGTGTGTGTTGTGTTTTTGTGTGTCAGTGTGTGTGCAGTGTTTTGGGGCTGTGTGTGTGAGTCGTGTATGTTCTGTGTGTGTAAGAGTTAAAAGAGAGAGAGAGAGAGAGTGATATGGTCATGAGTGGCGTGTGTGTGTGTATATGAGAAAAAAGAAATGTGTTATTTCAGTGTGTGTGCGTGTGGTGTCCTACATACCCGCTAGCTGGATAATGTGGTGGCTGCCCCGAATTACTTTTCCACTGTTGGTGTTCTTATTTGTGAGCATACATAGTAAAAACTGGGTTCAAAAAAGCCTTTTTTTAGAAAAGAATTGATTGGAACTTATTGATCTTTTATCGCATCAAAATGTTGAAGACTTGTGCATGTTTGGGGTTTTCTTTCTTCTTCATTGTGTGGCTATATACCTCGAAGGCTACAGGGCTATAAAATGAAATTCATAAAAAAAAACAAGTTTTAAAAAAGGAAAATGAAAAAAAAAAAATTACACGCCCTTCTTTTTAGCACTTTTTTTCCTTTTTTTTTTTTCCTTTTTTTTTCTTTTTTCCCCCCTGCCCCGAAGGGTCAAACGACGCAATGACTTTTTACCTGCCATAAAAAACCGCAATTTTTAAATGGTGTGTCTTTGTCCTACACCCAACAGACACGGGGGGGGGGGGGGGGGGGGATCCCCCCTCCCCCCCTCCCTCCCCCCCCTCACCCCCCCCCCCACCCCCCCCCCCCCCCCCCCCCCCCCCCCAAAAAAAAAAAAAAAAAGAAAACGAAAAACGACGAGACATACAACAAATGTTCGTGTACAATTAGAATTCCCTGGGTTTTACATCCTGCAGTGAATGGTCAAGGAATATACTAATACAAATACTGAACTGATACAATTAATACGATAATAAAAGACAGAGGCAAGATGAAAGACAAGACCCCCGCCATTAAAAAAAAACCTAGCTCAATATTGTTTTTGTTTTTGTTTTGTTTTTTTTTTTTGTTTTTAAAAAATCCAGGTCTCTTTCCCAAAAAAACAAGAGTAAATGCTTTTCAGGGTCCCTAAAAAACTTTTTTTTGGCTCCCCAATATCCCTACCCCCCCAAAAAATAAAATTCCATTTAACGAAGGGCCAGAAAAAATTCCTTTTTTCTAATTTTTTT
>JAMYXO010007777.1:0-11692 GCA_033310375.1 Conus canariensis
CTGAATTTGAAGCATACCGATCCTAGACCTCACGCCCATGGGTTTCTTTTTTCTGCTTCAAGTGCTGTGAGTTCCCTACAGAGGTCCTGCGAGAAATCCACACCAAACTGGACCTGTGTTGTTACTGTTTTGTCTGAGTGTGTCTGACAGATCTCCAAGAACGTGTCAGTTTTTGCGGGGCGAACACTTGAAAACACTTACAGACTTACAGTGTGGCCCTTTGCGTTGGTGTTATCTCACTGCAATAATAAATGACAAATGGTACCAGAGGACGACTGCCAACCCTACTTTTGTGCTCCATCCTGTACAATACGTAAACATACATGGTAATGTTCGACACGTGTGTTCTTGTTTTTAGACAAAACGAAGCAGCAGGCATAAAATGCACACAAAACATTTGTTTCTCAGGACCTGCAGTCAGTACTTTTAATCCATTTTCTGTGCAGTCCTGTACTTTTTAAATCCATTTTCGTGCAGTCTGTACGTTTTATTCCTTTTTCTGTTATGTCTGTAGTTTGTAAGTTATGAAGAGGACATACTCGAGGAAATATGCTGTCTGTGTTCGTCTTGTGTGTTTGCACGACCGTGGTACTTGCGCCCTCATTTTGTGAGGTCCTTTGTCTTTTTTGGCAGATTTGTAGCTACGCTTTCAGTATGTTTTCTCCTATTTCTTTTCCCCTTCGAAATATCCCCACTATTGGGTTCCCTTCCTCAAATTTATCCATCTTGTGTCCGTAGTCCTCTCTCACATACTTTCATCCTTATATTTCAACTCTACACTTTTGGCTTCCTGAAATCTGTTACATTTTCAAAAAATTATTTGTCCACCCTCTAAAACGCATCTCGATATCTTTCCTCCTCAAACCTGTTCCATTCCTCTCTTTCTTCCCATGAACTTTCTCTTCTTCTCTGTTCTCCCCTCAAATCTCTCCATTCCTCTCTCCTTCCCTGAACTTCTCTTCTTCCTCTGTTCTCGCCTCAAATCTCTCCATCCTCTCTTTCTTCCCTTGAACTCTCTTCTCTCTGTTCTCCTCAAATCTCTCCATGTCCTCTCTTTCTTCCCTTGAACTTCCTCTTCTTCCTGTTCTCCCTCAAATCTCTCCATTCCTCTCTTTCTTCCCTTGAACCTCGTTCGTCTGTTCTCCCCAGTATATCTCCATTTCCTCTCTTTCTTCCCTTGAACCTCTCTCTTTTCTCCCTCAGATCTCTCACATTCCTCTCTTTCTTCCTTGAACCTCATTCTCTGTTCTCCCTAACACATCACCATCCCGTCTTTTCCTAACTCTTGTTACTTCCAATTCTCCACCACAATTCCTTTCCCCTTCTGTCATGTCTAGATACAATCAAACCTCTCTGTCCCTGACTAAATCTTGCTCATGCCACCTGTTTTCATTTCTAGATTCATCAAACCTCGCTCTGTCCCTGTCTATCTTGCCTCATACCACTCTGTCAGGTTCCTAAGATTCGTCCACACCTCTCTTGTCCCCTGTCTAGCTTGCCTCAGACCTCTCTGTTCATGTCTAGAGTCATCACCCTCTCTGTCCCTGTCTATCTTGCCTCAGAAACCGTCTCTGTCAATGTCTTAAAGTCCGCCCATCACACCTCTCCTGTACCCTGTCTATCTGCCCTCATACCTCTCTGTTCATGTCTAGATTCATCACACCTCTCTGTCCCTGTCACTTGCATCAGAGGACCTCTCTGTTCATGTCTAGATTCATCAAACCTCTCTGTCCCTTGTCTACTTGCGCTCAGACCTCTCTGATCATGGGTCTAGATTCAATCACACCTCACTGTCCCTGTCCCCTATCTTGTCCTCCAGACCTCTCTGTTGTCGATGTCTAGATTCATCAAGCCTCGTCTGTCCCTGTCTATCTTGCCTCATACCTCTCTGTTCATGTCTAATACATCAAACCTCTCTGTCCCTTCTATCCTTTCCTCAGACCTCACTGTTCAAGTCTAGATTCACACACCTCTCTGTCCCTGTCTATCTCCTCAGACCTCTCTGTTCATGTCAGATTCATCAAAAAAACAATACACTTGATTGCTGTCCCTGTCTATCTTTGCCTCAAACCTCTCTGTATGTCTAGATTCATCAAACATCTCTGTCCCTGTCTATCCTTGCCTCATACCTCTCTGTTCATGTCTAGATTCATCAAACTCTCTTTCCCCTGTCTATCTTGGCCTCATACCTCTCTGTTCATGTCTAGATTCTTCAAACCTCCTGTCCCTGTCTATCTTGCCTCATACCTCTCTGTTTCATGTCTAGATTACACAATCAAACCGCTCTGTCCCTGTCTTAATCTTGGCCTCATACCTCTCTGTTGTCCATGTCTAGATTCATCAAACCTCTCTGTCCCTGTCTAATCTGCCTCATACCTCTCTTTCATGTCCTATAATCATCAACCTCTCTGTCCCCCTGTCTATCTTGCTCATACCTCTCTTTCATGTCTAGATCATCAAACGTCTCTGTCCTTCTATCTTGCCTCCATACCTCTCTGTTCAGGCTAATTCATCAAACCTCTCTGTCCCTGTCTATCTTGCCTCACACCTCTCTGTTCATGTCTAGATTCATCAACCCTCTCTGTCCCTGTCAATCTTGCCTCAGACCTCTCTGTGTCATGTCTTAGATTCATCATCACCTCTCTGTCCCTGTCCTATCTGCCTCATACCTCTCTGTTCATGTCTAAGTCATCACACCTCTCCTGTCCCTGTATCTTTTTTATTTTACTTTAGTTTTTTTAGTTTTAATTTATGTTTTTGCTTGGTTTTTTTTGAATCTTGCCTCAGCCTCACTGTCCCTGTTCCTATCTTGCCTCATACCTCTCTGTCCCTTCTATCTTGCTCAGACCTCTCTGTCCTTGTCCCCTATCTTGCCTCATACCACTCCCTTCTTTCTTTCTCCCTCAAACCTCTGCATTCTTCTTTCCTCCCTCAAACCTCTGCATCTTTCTTTCCTCCCTCAAACCTCAGCATTCTTCTTTCCTCCCTCAAACCTCTGGTTCATCTTTCTCTCCCTCAAACCTCTGCATTCTCTTTCCTCCCTCAAAGACCTCTGCATTCTTCTTTCTCCCTCAAACCTCTGCATTCTCTTTCCTCCCTCAATACATCTGCACTCTGCATTCTCTTTCCTCTCCTCAAACCTCTGCACTCTTGCATTCTCATTCCTCCCTCAAACCTCTGCCACTCTGCATTCTTCTTTCCTCCATCAACCTCTGCAACTCTGCATTCTTCTTTCCTCCCTCAAACCTCTGCATTCTCTTCATTCCTCCCTCAAACCTCTGCAATTCTCTTCTTTCCTCCCGTCAAAACCGTCTGTCACATTCTTCTTTCTTCCCTCTAAAAAAACCTCTGCTCTTCCTTTCCTACCTCAAACCTCTTGCATTCTTCTCCTCCCTCAAACCTCTGCAATCTTCTTTCTTCCCTAAAACCTCTGGCATCTTCTTTCCTCCCTCAAACCTCTGCATACTTCTTTCCTCCCTCAAACCACTGCATTCTTCTTTCCTCCTCCCTCTAACCTCTGCATTCTCTTCTTTCCTCCCTCAAACCCCGCTTCTTTTTTCCTCCCTCAAACCTCTGCACTCGCTTTTTCTTTTTTCCCCCAAACCTCTGCACCTGCATTTTTCTTTTCCCCCCTCAAACCTCTGATTCTTCTTTCCTCCCTCAAACCTCTGCATTTCTTCTTTTTTCCCTCAAACCTCTGCATTCTTCTTTCTTCCCTCAAACCTCTGCTTTCTTTTCCCTTTTCCCAAAACCCCTCTTCTCTCTTTCTCCCCAAACCCGCATCTTCTTTCCCTCCCTCAAACCCTGCATTTTTTTTCCTCCCCCAAACCTCTGCCTCTTTCCCCCTCAAAACCCCTGCTTTTCTTTCTTTCCCCCAAACCTCTGATTCTCTTTTCTTTCCCCCAACCTCCCATCCCCTTTTTCCCCCCCTCAAACCCCTCAATCCCCTTTTTTCCCCAAACCCTCCCCCTCTTTTTTCCCTAAAAATCTCCATCCTACCTTCCCCCTCAAACCTCCCACCCCTACTTTTTCCCCCTCAAACCTCTCCATCTTAACCTACTCCCTCAACTTTTCCATTTTTTCCTCTTTTCCCCCCAAACCTCTCCACCTTCTTTTCCCCCAAACCCCTCAACTTTTTCCTACTCAAAAATTTCCCCCTCTGTCTTTCCCCCCCCCTCAAAAACCCCTTTCCACTCTTTCTTTTCCCCAAACCTCCAAATTTTCTTTCCCCCTTTTCAAAAACCCCCACCCCTGTCTTTTTCCCCCCTCAACCCTCCATCTCTTTCTTTCCTCCCTCAAACCTTTCACCTGTCTTCCTCTTCAAACCCTCCCCTTTCTTTTCCTCTTTTACCTCCCATCTCTTCTTTCCCCTCAAACCTCTTTTCCGTCCCCTTTTCTCTCAAAACCCCCCCATTTTCTTTCCCTTCAAACCCTCATCCTTCCCTTTCTCCTCAAACCTCTCCCTCCTTCTTTCCTCTCTCAAACCTCTCCATCTCTGTTTTCTCATCAAAAACCCCCCATCTCTTCCCTTCCCCTCTCAAACCTCTCCATCTCTTCTTTCCCTCCCAAACCTCCCTCTCTTCCTTTTCCCCCTCAAAACCCCTCCTCTCTTCTTCCTCTTCAAACCTCTCCATCTCCGTCCTCTCTCAACCCTCCCCTCTCTATCCTTCCTCTCTAAACCCTCTCCATCTCATTTTTCCCCTCTCAAACCTCCCATCCTTTTCCCTTTCCTCCCCAAACCTCCCATCTCTATCCTTCCTCTCTAAAACCCTCCATCTCTGTCTTTCCTCCCCAAACCTCTCCATCTCTATCTTTCCTCTCCAAACCTCCCCCATTCTGCTTTCCCCCCCTAAAACCTCTCATCTCTATCCTTCTCCCCTCAAACCCTCCATCTCGCTTTCCTCCCCAAACCTTTTTCCTTTCCTGTTTTTTCCCCCCAACCTTTCTCAATCCCCACCTTTTTCCTTCAATTCTTCCATTCCCCTTTTTTCCTTCTTTCCCAATTTCCCCCCCCTTTTCTTTCCTCCCCAAACCCCCCCAAATTTTATCTTTTTTCCCCCTCAAATTCTTTTTCGCCCCTATCCCTTTCCTTCAGATTTCCCCCCGTTCCTTTTTTTCGTCAACTTTTTCATTTTTTTATCTTTCCTCCTTAAAACTCACCCACTCCTGTTTTCCCCTCCTCGAACCTCCCCTCTATCGCCCCCCCAACTTTTTCTACCTTTATTTTTTTTCTCCTCAAACTTCCATCCCCTTTTACTTTTTCTCTTCCCACCCACTCCTATCTCCCTCCACAATCCCCACCCCCATCACAAATTTTTGATCTAAACATTCTTTTCCACTTTTTTTAAAAGAACCTTCTCAAATTTTTTCACCTAGTGGGGGCCCCCCCCCCCCCCCCTTCCCACTTCCCCTGTCTCCCTCCAATTCCCACTTTTTTCCCCCCCTCAAACCCCCCCACCCCCCCTCCCCAAATTCCCCCCTTTCTTCCCCCCCAAATCCTTTTCCGATCACCAACTTTTTCTCCCCCCAATCTTCCCCTCCTAATTTTTCCTTTCCCGACCCCTTTATCACTCTTTCCCCAAGTTTCACCAATTTTCCCCTCACTTCATCTCTAAATTTTTCCCCCCACCATCTTCTCACTAAAATCCTATTCCAGATCAAATTCAAAAAAACTTTCCTTTCAACGTCGCCCCCCCCCTACTTTCCCCTTTCCACGATCTTCTCCTAACAAATTTCCCCCACAAACGTCGACAACACTTTTTCCCACCAATCTTTGTCACAACTTTCCTCCACACTTCCCACACTAAAATTCCTTTTCCCCACTGTCGCAAAAACTTTTCCTTTTAGAATCTGTCGAACACTAACTTTCCTTCCACAATCTGTCGATCACTAACTTTCCTTCACGAAACGTCATCACTACTTTCCTTCCACGAATCGTCACACAACTTTCCGTCCACAATCTGTCGAATACAAAATTTTCCTCAACCCTGTGATTAAATCCGCTTCAAGAATCTTTTGCCTCTGTCTCTTTTTCATGCAACACTGAAAACCACATTCCGCTTTGAAACCCGCATTATCCACAGAGGGGTGTTGGTGGTACGTGCAAAACGCCCCCCCTCCCCCTCCACCGAGCACGCGACGGCGCGCGGTGGTGTTGTGGGTGTGTGTGGGGTGTGTTTTGTGTGTGGTGTGTGTGTGTGTGTGTGTGGAAAGAGATGAAAAAAAGAACAGAGGAGAAAGAGAGACAGAGACAGAGAACAAAGAACAGAGAGCAAAAAAGAGAAAAAGAAGAGAGAAGAGAGAGAGAGAAGGACAACAGACAGAAACAAACAGACAGAAAAAGACAGAAAAAGACACAGAGAAAACGGGGGAAAATTCATACAGAAAACTATCATATATTTAATTGAATCAAAGCACATTAGGAAAAAAAGAAGAAAAAAAGAAAAGGAAAAAGAAAAAAGAAAAAGAGGAGGGAGGGGGAGGAGGAGGAGGAGGGGGGAGGGGGAGGGGGAGGAGAGGAAACAAGAGAACAAAAACAAGAAAACAAAAGAAAACCAAGAACAAGGACAAAACAAAAGACACAAAAAGCAAGAACAAAGAGAAGGGACTAAGATAAATATTTCTTTTCTTTGCACCCAACCCCGGGGCAAAACAAAATATTATTATAAAAAACATAATAAACAAATAAATGAAAAACAAATTGCACAACAATGTAATACATAAAACCCCAAACAACAATAACAAAACAAAAAGAGGTTGGGGGGTGGGGAGAGAAAGAAAAGAGGGAGAGCGGAGGAAAAGAGAAAGGGAGGGAGGGGGTGGAGGAAAAAGAAAGGGATGGGGGAGGTGAGGAGAAAGAAAAAAGGGGGAAGGAGGAAAAGGGGGGAAAGGAGAAAAGAGAAAGGATGGAGAGGGGCGGGGAAAAAGAAAGGGATGGAAGGGGGGGAAAAAAAAAGGATGAGGGGGCGGGGGAAAAAAGAAAGGATGGGGGGGGAGGGGGAGGAGAAAGAGAAAGGGAGGAGGAGGGGAGAGAAAAAAAGGGATGAGGAGGGGAGGAAAAGAAAAGGGAGGGGGGTGGAAGAAAAAAGGGGGAGGGGAGGCGGGGAAAAGAAAAAGGGAAAAATGGAAGGGCAGGAAAAGAGAAAAGGGTGGAGGAGGGGGGGAGAAAGAAAAGGGTGAGGAGGGGGGGAGAAAAGAAAAGGGAGGGGAGGGGCGGAGGAAAAAAGAAAGGGATGGGGGAGGGGAGGAAAAAAAGGGGGGTGGAGGAGGAGGAGAAAAGAGAAAGGAGGAGGAGGCGGAGGAAAAGAAAGGAGGGAGGGGCGGGGGAAAAAAAAGGGGAGGGGGGAGGGGAGGAGAAAGAAAAGGGGATGAGGAGGGGAGGAGAAAGAGAAGGGAGGGAGGACGGAGGAGAAAAGAAAGGGAGGGGAGGGGGAGGAAAAAAAAGGGGATGGAGGGGGCGGGGGAAAAGAAAAGGGAAAATGGGGGAGGGGGAAAAGGGGGGAAAAAAGAAGGGGAGAGAGACAGCAGAAGGATAAAAAGAAAGAAAAAAAGAAAAAAGAAAAAAGAAAAAAAAAAAAAAAGAAAAAAAAAAAAGAAAAAAAAAGAAAGAAAGAAAAAAAAAAAAAGGGAAAAGAAAAAAAAAAAAAAAGAAAAAAGAAAGAAAGAAAAAAGAAAGAAAGAAAAAAAAGGAAAAGGGCGACAAACAAGTAACCTACGCCGGGAAGACCAAACGCCTTATACGCCATTCAATCATCAACTGCCACTCGAAAACAACACCCCCCCCCCCCCCCCCCCCCCCAACCCCCTAGGGATTCCACTTTCACGACCCCCATGAGTAAAACTACGACCGGTTTCCCGGGTGCCCACATCCATCTGGAAACCGACCCTGGAATTGCGACCGCCTGGGGTTGGGGTCTTTTTTTTACCAGCAAGCAGAAACTGAGAATCTTCAGGAAAAAAAAAGAAAAAGAAAAAGAGGCAGTCCCGCACAAGCCGGCCCTTCCCACAAAAAATTTGGTGAGAAGCTTGGGCCAATTGCTGCCTAATTTTTTGGGAAAGAGAGAGAGAGAGAAAGAGAGAGAAGAGGGAAAAAAGAGAGAGAGAGAAGGGAAGACAACAGACAGACAGACGACAGAGACAAAACACAGAGGAAAGAGAGAAGAGAGAGAGAGGGAGAAGGGGAGAGAAAAGGGAGGGAGGGAGAAAAGAAGGGAGGGAAGAAGACAACAAGAGACAAAGAAAGAGAGAGAAAAAGAGAGACAGACAGACAGGAGAGCGAAAAAAAGAGAAAGAAGGGGAAAGAGAAGGGAAAAGAAGGGGGAAACAAAAAAATAGAGACAAGAAGAACAAAGTGGGAGGGGGGGGAGGTAAGGGGGGAGAACGGGAGAAGGGTTCAAGTAAGATTCCTCCCCCTAACCGTACTGACAGTGTCAGACGACAGCTTTTTGTCTTACGTTCCCAACCCGTGCGGATCACGAGATCCATTTCAAGGGTATCGATTCACCCGGGTAAAGCCTCCATTCCCCCCCGTCCCCGCCCAATTTTGGCACTCGCGGCCATTTAACTCCCCAAACCGGGCTCCTGATTACCCCCAAAAGGAGCAATTCAGCGTATCTAAGCGGTTAGCTCCCTTTATCACCCTCCCATCTTCCCGGTTTAACTTTTGCCCACCCCGACCGGTCCACACGATTTATACTTAATCCTTCCGGTTTGGAAAAAAATCAACGGTAGATTTCAGTGATTTATGGGAGTTCAGATTTTAATTCTGTTTCATTTCCCCTACTTCAACCATTAAAAGCGGAATTTCTGTCGAGTTTGACAGCGACCTTCATGGTACTTTGACGGGTTTGTATATTGTCTGTGTTTTTTTCCTTTTTCAAATTTGGGTCCAAAAGGGTTTTAGTCCCTTTAATCGCCACCGGCAAACATATTCGTTAAAGGTTTGCTTTTTACTATAAAACACATCATATAAATTTTTTATACACCTTTGACTCTTCAAGGCATTGCCCAAAGTAGAAAAAAGGAAAACATGAAAAAGCGTCTTCTAAAGGACAAGGCTCTTAACCCCAGCTTCGGTTGACATGAGAAAAAAAAAAACAAACAAACAAACAAGGAACCACACAAAGCTTTGCTTCCTCCCTATACTTTTAACGCGTTTTGACGGGGGTTTCTACCAAAAATTTTTCTCAAACTAAATCTCCACGTTGGGGTCGCTGGGGATAGGACCTCTGAAACTCCTATCTTTGTCCTTTTTTCCACCCCTCTTCTTCCTTCTTCTCCCCACTTGTTCCCCCTCCCCTTCATCTCTCCGTATTATAAAATGATGATAAAAAGGGGCCCCCTGCTGCTGCTGCGCTGTGTTTGTTGTTGTTGTTAAATGAATATGTTTTTGATGATAATATGAATGATTATGAGATCATATATCAATTATAAATCATGACAGAGACAATGATGAATAGGCGGGGGGTTCGAGATCGACGATGATGCGAAAATATCAGACGATAGGTGTTTCTTACCTTTCATTTCCCTACCGAAAAAGCATCCCAAACACTAGACAGTTTTCTACATATTCGTTGACTTCAACAACTTTGACAGCATAGCAGGGGCACAGACCCTTTGATAAAAAAAAGTTAACACGACCAAAAGGGCAATCAACACCACCCGAAAATGTCACCCTAAAGACTAGACAGTCTCGTGAAGGGGTGTTTTGGGACGTGGCCCCCCTATCCACTTGCAGTCGCCAGGGGCTGCCTTCTTCTCCCATTTTTTTTACACATCATGAACCATGTACTAATACACTTGAAGATCATCATACAATCACACTGGGGGCGAACTATCGAAACCCTTTTCCTTTGCAGAAAACAAATTTTTAAACAAATTTTTAGCGAACCGCAAGAGAAACGTGACAAACGAGTAAAAAGACAAACACGACGCGTTTCGATCTCTTATGTCTTCTCAGACAAACACAAACAAATGGGAAAACCCAAAAAAAAATGAACGAGCCCCCCTGCCCTTTAGTTTGGGTCTCTTCATCAAGGGGGGGCGTTGAATGAAAACAGCTGTCAAAGGGGAATAATGTTGATCAACGAGAAAAGATGAAAATTTATTTACTGACGGAATACAATAATGGTCAAAATATTGAAAAAATAAATTAAGACAGGATTACTACACTTTGGGGTGATAATAAGGCAATAGGGTTGTAGTAGGGGGAAAAAAGAACGGGGTTTAAAGGATTTTTAAACAAAAAGGGTTTTTGCCGGGGAAACATCTTTGGGCATGCGAATACTTTTAAATTTCTAGGGGTGGTATACAATACTAGCAAAGTTTTACGATAAAAACTGCAAACAATATTTGGGGAGGTAAAGGTAATAAAACATGAAAAAAAAATACTTTTAAAAAATACATTTTTAAAATAACCAAAAAATTAAAATAAAAAAAAAAGCAATAATAAAATAAAAAAATAATAAACAAAAATTTTAACAAATTAGGGGGCCCTGGTGGGTATGAAAAGAAATAGCACCCCGAAAGACAACAAACACACCTAAATGCATGAAATCATCGCCGAAAAGCCCAAAACCCAAAGGGCCAAGCGACAACAGACTATAAAACGGCATGCAGAATTTTCCATAGAAGCTTTTCAGTTTGAGATCCACATTAACGCAGCCAAACCAAACCCTCTCGGATAGCAAAGACGACCCAACCGACCAACAAAACCCGGTATGTCAGACAAAAACACTCATCAAACACAAGAACAACCCTTGCAAGAAATTGTTTTTTTTCATCCTTTAGGGTAGCAAAAGACAACCCACACGACCGACAAGATCGTATTCAGCAATAACATTTTCTCAAACCAAAAAATTCAAGGCCCTTGGGGGGGAAAAAAAAAAATCCAACTGTCTATTCCAAAAATCCCCACAAACCGTTTAAATGAAAAAAAGGATAAAAAAACCCCCTCACACGGATGCAGAAAGAATACCTGATAAAGGAAATATTTTACCACGAATACAAAAAATGAAGATTACGATCTATCACCACGGACCAAGTGCACAAACCATCATAAACACATCGAGCCGGTTATGAAGCGCTCCGATAGTCAAAAAAAAAAAAAAAAATAATGTGGCCTCGCAGAAAGACCCATGACCTGGGAAAAAGCCCCCGCAACGTTTGAGAAGGGAGATGGAGGAAGACGAAAAACAAAACCAAACAAAACAAAACAAAACAAACAAACAAACAATAAACCCCAAAAACGATAAATGACAAAACCAAATGAACGGACACCCAGGGCCCAAAACAGACTAGGGAAATTTGTGAAAAATTCATCCGATGGTGCCCATCCATTCCAAAAGAATTAAGGGGAAAAGGGGGGGGGGAGGGGAAAGATGAAGATGATGATAAAACTGTTGTTCCCCCAGCTGGTGTCGCTCACCCTTTGTTGTTGCTGTTTTTTTTTGATTGGGATGAATGAGAGAAGATGTTTGTGGCATTTTTTTTTTGTTGCATTTTTCATTGCACCGCTGCTGATCTGTACACTTCACATTTCCTCTTCAAATCTTTCCCAGATGAAACTACGAGTCTAACACGAACCTGGAAGGCAGGAAATGACTTTTTTCGGGAGGTTGAACTTTACAAGAGAGCGCCAAGGGAGGAAAATCCTACCGGGTCATTGCCTCCCCCCCTTCTCCTCCCCCCCCCC
>JAMYXO010007778.1:0-5000 GCA_033310375.1 Conus canariensis
TCCTTATTGGGGGATTTAAATATCTAGTTAGGGGGTTTACAAGCCTGACTAGAAAGCCATATGATTCATCCACTGCGATGGTTAGGCTACTAAAGTCCAAAGATTTGGGCTCATAAACCCCCCCTACGTCGTAAGTGGCACTTTCATTATATTTAAAAGGTTCCATTTTAAATAGATTTTTTTAAAAAAGGATTTAAAAAGGATGCACATTTATATAACTAAACAAAACACGCGTGTGTTCTTAAAGTATCCAATTGACAATAGGCGCGGTGATAGTAGGGTTGCTCTTAGAGAAATTGGTTTTAAAGTTAAGTGGTTTAATATATCTGAAGAAGCTCAGAATAACTGGATTAATGTTAGTAACGAGGGGGGCAATCAAATAACTCATGAAAAAATACCAGAAGGTTATTACAACTTTTGTTCTTTAAAAGAAGTACTTAACGAATTTGGCATATTGCTAAAAATTAACGAAGCAAACCTCAAAATTACTATGCATTTTCCACCAGAAGAAAGAAGAGAATACACTTTTCCTAAAGGCCTTGCTAGAATCTTGGGCTTCCACAGTACTAGCAGAGCTTATAAATTTAGCACAAGAGAAGACATCTATCAATTTGAAAGTAATGAACCATCTGATTTTCTCGTGAACCCAATGTTGTATGTCCATTTACAAGAGTTAAAAACAGATACTAATTTATTTGATGGCCATCCATCTACAGTTCTAAGAGTACTACCATCAATTAAGGCGGGGTTTTGCGATTATCAGTTAAGCACATTTGGTGAAAACAGTCGGTTTAAAGAATTAGTTGCAGGGTCTATAAATTCAGTGTGTGTAAAAATAACTAACCAAGATGGAAAACAGTTGTTTGTTCTGATTTATTAGTAGTGCTTGAGGTAGAAGAGCGTACTAGAAAAATAGTAAGGGCTCAATCCCGCGGGCGTTAATCAGAGAGAAAGTTTAAATGTGCGGTTCTAGAGCAGGAAAATTATTTTGCCCGCAAACCCCCCTTTTCACGCAATTAGATTTGTTTAATTTTGTAGATTTTTAGCTATTTTTTTTGGTTGAGAAAATTTGATTATGTGAAAAGTGGGGTTTGCGGGCGAAATAAGATTGCTGATCAAGAACAGACATTTAAACTTTCTCTTGTCTACATTCTGGTGAAAGACTTTCCATTCGCATTGTCCTTGAGAATATATCCGCAAATGCTTCTGCCTTTTCCGCTGAAGTTGGAAATTTGTTACTATCCAGTTTAATGGGATATCGAGGAAGATTTAACCCATGTTTCATGTCCCGAAATTTTGTCCACACTTTCTGAAAATCTTTATGCTGAGAAACCTCTTTGTCACAGAAAGATGACCAATATAAACGTTTAGCTTTGGCTACAACTGTTAGAATATGCGTTGGCTCCCTTCATTTCTTCGTGTGCCTTTTCTATCCTATAGGAATGTGCGCTTGAATCATTCCACATTTGATGTTTTTTCTTTTTTTTACTTCCTCAGACTTAATTTTAAGGTATGCTTTATACTTCTCTTTCTTTCTATTCACGGCTTCTTCGCAGTCTTTTGTCCACCACACATTTCCAGCATAATTTCTATTCCTGTTAATTCTACATTTAGGAATAGTTTCATTTGCGGCAGAGCGAATCATTTCACTGAATTTACTGTATAAAACATTTATATCATCTTCATTGTCAAAAATATCATCACATCCATGTGAGAAAGAAGAGATGAAAATTTCTTCCAGTCTGCGAATTTATAATTGTATCTGGGTATTTTGTCTTCTGGAAAATTTGTTATTTCAGAATTTTTATTTAATTCAATCTTTAGTGGAAAGTGATCACTTCCGAGAGTGTCTTGATATGTTTGCCAGATGCAGTCAAAAGCTAATTGTGGAAAAATCAAGGACAAGTCAATGGCACTTGCTCTGTGGGTAGAGATATCTGGTATTCGAGTGATGCTGCCATCATTTAGCAAGCACAAAGATGAGACCACCACATTTTCAACGAAACGATTGCTGGTTATAGTTGAGCAGTCTTTATCCCAGAATAGAGAGTGGGCATTAAAGTCTCCACCAACCAGCCATTTTTCATTAGAATTTTTAAACGAATGTAGCCACTCAGTGTTTCGATCATTCGGTCCTTTTGGCAAATAAACGGAGACAACGTTTAGAACATTCTTATTATTAATTCTAACACTTGCCGCGCAAGAATACAAGTCTGGTTGATCTGATGGAGCTGGCGATGGGCATAAAGAATAACCAAACCTTGCCGGATGTAAATAGCACTGCTTATTCTTTCTTTTACATAAGAAACTTGATTATGTACTGGTGGATAATAAAAGTTAGGCAGTCTGGGTAATTTTGCTTTGCACACATTTAGAGACTGCAATATTAAAATGTGATACTTATATTTTGCAAGATGCTGAATAAGATATGATTCATTTGTAATTATTGATCTGGCATTCCACTGTAAAATGGTAATCATATCAGGTGATATATCAGGCATGTCTTCAAACAACACCAATAGAACTAAAACAAATGGTTGTTTAGAACAATATCAGATATAAACAAAATCAAAATTATCAATAGGCATACAACAGTCCACACTACAAAAGTGTTCATCAAAAGTATCTGGCTGACGGTAATGTAAAGACTGCACAGTTTATTTGTTCTGTGTCAGTACCAGTCTCTTAAGCAGTCGTACATATTCCACCACCGTCCCTGTCGACTTTCAGCAAAGAAGGGCTGTCTTGAAGGGGGCAGGTAACGCTGCATGGGTGATGAGGCCAGGGGTCGTCTGGCTGTTTTCCTGGGTCTGATCCAAAAGAAGCGCCGTACGTGTCTGCCCAGGTTGCCTGCTAGGACACCAGCTCCTCTGGTGTTGGGGTGTAGACCGTCCTTCAGTGTTGTGATCTGAAGATTGTCGTGACTTATGAAGGAAAAAGTGCACCGCGCGCGCGCGCGCGCGCGTGTGTGTGTGTATGTGCGTGTGAGCGCGCGCGCGTGTGTGTGTGTGTGTGTGTGTGTGTGTGTCTGCATGCGTGCGATCGCGCGCGCGCGCGCGCGTGTGTGTGTATGTGTGTGTGTATGTGTGTGTGTGTGTGTGTGTGTGTGTGTGTGTGTGTGTGTGTGTGTGTTAAGCATAGGCTTAGTTTCCACAGTACTATAACTCGTTAAAACGTTTCTCTTATTTCCATTTAAAGGGATATTTTTCATGGCTCTGGATTGTGAATCTGCCTTCTCTCTCTCCCTTCACCCCCCCCTCCCTCTGTGTATGTGTGTGTATGTGTGTGTGTGTGTGTGTGTGTGTGTGTGTGTGTGTGTGTGTGTGTGTGTGTTGTGTGTGTGTGCGCGCCCGTAGGTACGTGCGTACGTTAGTGTGCGTGTTTCTTCATGGTGTAAATAGTTTAAACATGATTTGTTTCAGGATGTAGCATTTTCCCCATAAAAACCTGACATCCTTGAAAAGGCGTTTTGTGATCGGCTGGGTTATAACAAATAAACGAAACAATAACTTGAAAAGTGTGCGTGCGTGCGTGCACGCAAGCGTATGTGTGTGTGTGTGTGTGTGTGTGTGTGTGTGTGTGTGTGTGTGTGTGTGTGGAGAGAGAGAGAGAGAGAGAGAGAGAGAGAGAGAGAGAGGATTGATTCACACAGACGGCAGCCTATACGAACCAGGGGAGATAACAGTATATATATGTAGATGTGATTGCAGCTGGCGACGTGTATACGAGTCTTTCCAGAAGAAGTCAGCTGCACGATTAACATTGAATTGTCTCCCTTACGCGAAAAGCTTTGTGTAAGTGCAGCGCCAAATTACGTGTGAATTTTTCATGCTTTGAATCTTTCAACGAAAAAAAAAAATAGTATGGATACAAATGGTGTGTATAAGAGAGAGAGAGAGAGAGAGAGAGAGAGAGAGAGAGAGAAAAGAGAGAGAGAGAGAGAGAAGAGAGAGAGAGAGTACATTCAGCGAAACCGTGGATCTGGTAGTGTGTTCGTTTATTGGGATTGTATGACCTTTTTGTGTTGAAATGGAATGATAGATTGCTATAATTATATCTAAATCGCTTCAGTCATTTAACACGAGTGCCGTCTTTATGCGTCTCATCATCATCACCATTATCATCATCATCATTGCTTTTACTATTGTTGTTGTTTTTGTTGTTGTGATGGTGGTGGTGGTGGTGGTGGTGGTGATGGTGGTGGTGGTGGTGGTGGTTATCGTCGTCAACAAGCACTGGGACCTTTTTCAAGCGAACTTTTCTGTTTTGGATGTTCTTTACTTCACGTTTAAATGAGTTAAAACTGTGCTCGTAGTCGACTCTTATTAGCACTTACGCTGCAAAATGTTTTGATCGCTCCTCCCCTTCTCGTCCCCCCGCCTCCACTCACCCTCCTTACCACTGAGAGAGAGAGAGAGAGAGAGAGAGAGAGAGAGAGAGAGAGAGACAGAGAGACAGAGAGACAGAGACAGACAGATGGAGAGAGAGAGAGCGAGAGAGAGAGAGAGAGAGAGAGAGAGAGAGAGAGAGGAGAGAGAGAGAGAGAGAGAGAGAAAGAAGAGAGAGAGACAGACAGACAGACCGACAAACACAGACACAAACAGAACTCGCTCTCGATCAAGCAAGCGAGGGTGACGAACCTGTGATTTGAGAACTGATAAACATCTGCCTCGGTCTGCTGTAGCTGCGTTCTATTTCGATACACACAGGAAAATATGAACAGAAATACCCCCATCTCAACCTGTTGTGGTAAGTTTTGTCGGCGTGACTGACGGGTCGGTCTCTGTGTCAGTTTTACTTTCATCGCGAAAGCACCATTGCGTGGGTACCGACTGATCCTTGCTCATTACGCCACATTCGGCCGCTTAGCCGTGGAGTGACAAGTGCAGCTGATGCTACTAAAACGTTTAGATGCTGGAAAGACTTTTTGTGTTCTGGGTAGACTTTGAATGGCTGACAGGACATGCACCACTTGTTCGGGTCGTGGGGCGTGGGGATGT
>JAMYXO010007779.1:0-11691 GCA_033310375.1 Conus canariensis
CCCTTTTTTTTAAACCCCGGGACCATACCAAACGGGTCGCTGCGCCCTAAGGGACAACGACAAGTACCCAACACTGTGCCGGCCCAGCCAAAAGGGGGCAGTACTAACCCCCCTCCCAAACTGCCAAACGTCCCCCCTTCCCCCAAAACATGGGCAACCCCCCGCCCGGAAGTCCAGTCCCGGCGCTGTCGGGCCCCCCTCACAGTAAAAACCCCCCCGAAAGACTCTGCACCCCGGGCAAAACCGGGCTCCCCGGGGGGCCCGGCACCCCCCCGAAGACTCTGACCCCGGCGTGCCGGGGGCTTCCCCTTTTCTCTCCTCCCCGCGAGGCAGCACCCAACGTCCACAACAGACCCCCTCTCGACGGGTCCGGGGTTTCGTAGGAGCCCCCTCCTCTGAAGGCCCCCCGGCCCAAGGGGAGAAACCCGGGGTGCAGCGCCCTCTCACGGAGCCAAAACCCCGGGACAGAACCATCCCGGAGACTCCGAAGAGTACCGGTAGCCGGGGGGGGCTGTCCCCAAAGGGGCGACGGCCCGGGGTGGTCCCTCCCCCGGGAAAAAACAGGTACTAAAAGGGGGCCGCTCCCCCGGCACCAGCAGAAGACTGCGGGAATCTGCCCCACCAGGAGGAGGGGGATACCTGTGAAAAAACTGGGGGCCCCCTTTTGTAATTTAAAAACACCCGAGTCATCAAGGCACAGGGGCTTTTTGTAAAGCTTTAACTCCCATCTCCCCTTGCCCTATTTCCCCACCGGCATGAGAGTGCCCCTTGTTTTCAAACAATCCCCAAAACCCATTCTCACTTTGGGGTTATCAACCCATTTCCCCCCAACCCTTCAACCTAAAATTTTTCCCCAAAACCCCGTTCTGTCACAAACGCATACACCAAAAGGTGAGACGTCACTTTTTTAAAATTTTCAAACCAATGGACTACTGTCCTGTCCCAAAATGCGTACCCCAGATACAGACGCACGGCACGACCCCGCGGAACCCAACTCGAAAGAATGACAAACACCAAATAAGTTTAATAGCCCCGACCTCCCCCCCGAAAAAAACCACTCGACCCAAAAATTTGGGGCCTTGCCCTACTACCCGTTAACCGATTCCAATGCTGTCGGGGCCACCCCCGGGAACGTTTTCAATTTCAAAAACTCCTCTATTTACAATTGAGTTGAGCACAACTAAACCCCCCCTTTGATTCCGCGACACATCGCCCCCCTTGCTCATATTTTTTACCCCAAACCCAAATGCAACCTCGACTACCCTCTTATAACCCCTACATACCAGAAAAACCACAAAAAATATCTACATCACTGCCTAAAAGGTCATTTATTGAACCCCATTCCCCCCAAACGTCCAAAAATAAAAATGGGAACCACTTGTACATTTTTACAAAAAATACAGGAAAAGGTGACAATCAAAGGCTGACAACAAATTTCAATCAGGGAAACCCAAAACGACTCATCCAGACAACCAGTTACGCAACGAACACATAAACTAATCCCAACATGAACCAACACAGACAACTCGCCATAATACAAGACAACCGACAATACAACACAACAACCCCAAACAGTCACCAACCTGGACATAAGACGAAAACCCACACCCATTCGCAAGGGCTGACAGGTTGCAACAAGGCAAAACCGACTCAGCACAGGAAAGGGGCACCCAAACCCCCGACGAGGACCTGGCACTAACTTGACCGAAGTCACCTTCAAAACTAACGGCGCTGCCGCCGCACCTAAAAGGGTACGTCCCACTCGACGAAAACCAGGGCCCGAAGTGAAGTACCCCAACGCATTCCGCCCCCGGGCGGGAATCAAGCGAACCTATCATCACACAAAACAACGATGGTCAGAGCAGTGTATCCCCCGCAGAGTGACACGCCCCGGGGCCAACGGACTAGTTTTGCTCGGCCCAAAAAAACACACAATTTACCACAACAACCACAACGTGACAAACAAAACACCGATATCCTGCCCCCCTTCCTGGATAGAATCCCAAGTAACAAAAGGGTAACAACGGGAACGAAACCAACCTCCCGCTTCCACTCCCCCAATAAAGAAGACTTGAAAAGGGAAAATAGATGTCCTACTTCACCTGCCCCCCTATCTAGCCTAACCCTTTCACCTAGCCCCGAGGAACTTTCCCCAACCCCAGCTACTAAACCCCAGTTTACCCTGCGCCGCGCGTGCACACACCAAAAACACCAACACACCACACAACACACAAAACACAAAACACCCTTTCATGGGACCATAATGCACGCATACATGCACGCTCCACGCATACCGCCACGCTTTTCTACCCTTTAACCACCAAAACTCTTAAACCCTGGACGTACTAGTTTAGTACCGCCGACGGTGACACACCCCCCTGCCCAAGTTTTTAAATACAGGTTAAAACAAAAACAACTTCTCACTCGATCGGCGTTTTAGCCTTTCCTTTCCTATGACACCCCAATTTTCCCCCTCACTCATTTGTCCTACTGTTTTCTTTGATGACCCAAAACTTCCATCCCCAAAACAAAAATAAACCCTTTTAAAAACATCAACAAAAACAGGTTACTTTTTTAAACCCGGTCTAACGCTGCTCACCGACCTTTAAAGTAGGCACTTACAGGCAGCCGTTACACTACGCACCACTTTGAATTTTATAACTGGGCTGCTCTGATTTACACACAACTGCTATGAACACGAAAACAAAAACCACACCCCCATAACATTTTTAGCATTCTCTTCCAAAGATAAAAACACATGCAAGCTTCGACAATGACAACCCCCCACAACAGGTTAACGGAACCCTAGGGTTCCCCTCTCCCCTTCTCCTTTCCTCCCTTTTCCCCCTCTCTCTCCCCTTTCCCCCTACGGCAAGCGACTCAAGAAGTCTGCCGCCACATTTCCTTTCCAGAACTGCCCGCACCGTAAACTGAAATGGCTGCACTGCTGCCCCCCCTTGTGATTCCCCATAGTACCCAGACCCCACAGCTTTCCTTCCTGGGTTTCGTCCTAAAAGAAAATGTCGCTGTATGCAAGCTCTGTTCCAAGTTCTTCTTTTCCAACTCACACGCTTAGCATTTTTTTCCTTGGGTTACGACGTACTTGAAACTGTGCAGAGCTCTTGCCTCTCGGGGTTTCAACCACCGATCTCCAGTATCTGCATGGGCCTTTTGCATCAGGGCATCCCTTTCAAGGGGAACTCTTGAGACTCTTCCCTTGTCCACAACGCTGACACTGGAAGCATGACTGGCAGTACCGACGAATGTCAGCATGCATGCCTGGCCAATGAAAGGCGACCAACTCGCCCCTTGGGTTTTTGGGTGGTACCTAAGTGACCAACATGGGTTACGGTCGTGGCCTAGCTTCATCACCGTGGCCGTAGTTCAGCGGGACGCAGATCGACTCGCTTGCTTTCTCGTCTTCATCCTTCCGCTTTAACCTTTCCCTTCCTCTTCGATCTTCTTCTGCTTCATTCTCTAGTTCCCTCTGCCTATCAGCTTTTTCCTCTTCTATCTTCCTCTGCTGCATCTCTAGCCCCCTCTCTTCATCTCTAGCTCCCTTTGCCTAGCAGCTTCTCCTTTTCCCATCCCTCATCTTCTGCCTCACTTTCTCCTCCACCCGGGAGCTCCAATTCTGCTTCTCTCGCCGTCTTCTCATCCCATTACGTACTGATCTGTGACGAACTTGGCGAGGTCCCCCCAGCTAAACCATCGCCGCTCCCAACTTGGCAAACTTTGCATAAGCCCCCGTCCCCTGTTCTTGACCACTCCCGCCCCCTGGTCACTAACCTTGGGTTTGGTATCCGCCGTAGGGCCTGTGGATCCATGACACTATCGGGGTCGAAACTGCGGATGGGCCGGGTGTTTTTTAGACATAGGGTAACCCCTACCACCACAGAGCTAGCAACGGACAGTATGCGATCTGACGCAACTGGGGGTTCCTGACTACGCACTAACCCCTGAAGCAACTCAGCACAAGTACACAATACTCTCAATGAGTCACGCACCAAGCATAACTCCACCACACTTGTGTACCTCATACATATACCCCCATGGGCCTCCAAACCCATATAAAACTACCAATCACTGTCTGGTCATGACTAAAATCACGTGAAAACCGTGTGTCCACCGATCCACTGTGCATGCCACCAGTTGCCCACAGTCACAGGCCTCACTGTCTCTGGTAGGCCGCACCCACACGATCACAGTGCATTTGCACCCTGCAAGTCCATCATGCACTCCCAGCACACCTTAGTGTCACAACCCTGCGCACCCTCGTGCTTCCCACACACAGTCACCTGGGCTTACTCTGCCTTAATCCCCACAGGATATCCGAGCACACAGCGTGCACAGTCACGGGCCGGGTACCACTCTACCTACTCACTGGGGTTATACCACATGTAAGGGACACAAAAGACACCTGGTACCTCCGGCACCCTCACCTACACTGTACGGTGTAATCACTCACACTTCCAACAACCACTCAAAGTTTATTGACCATTCAATACCTCACTCACACGGTTAGCGCCAACCCATTCACACCAACACAATGCCCTGCCCAATGCGAAGGGAAACCTGCCTGAAGTGAACAGGGACACTACGTACCACCTCCCAAGGTACTGGTACGCTCTCCACCAACCACCCACTTACATTTCACACAACGTACACACCGGACACAACACCCCCCTTACCTCCCTCCTAGCTACCTATCACCTACCCAGAACCCCTTATGGTACCCCGCATCTCCACCAAAGTGTCACGGTCGCTAAGCCGGACGGCCCTTACACCCTTACCCACGCCTATCACACACTAGGTCAGACAACACAGCACAACTAATACAGTTTTACAATCACGCACGCTTCTTTAATTTCACACACACTCTATGGCGCCACCACTCGCGCACATCCACAACTGCCACACAAGTATCCCAATTCCCGCTGACTCACCCTACTCTAATGACCTGGAAGACCCTAACCTAACCTGAAACACCAGTTGCGGTATATCACTGGACTGGGGACACAGCGATAGCCCGCACACGTGGTGACTACTAGGGACAAGGATTTTACCAAAGGACTCTAATCTCTTAACTACTGCTACCACCCACACCTCTCCCCAGGACTCACCCTTCTCTTTTAACCCGGGACCACTACCAAACTGGTCGCTGCGTCCCCTAAGGGAGGCAACGACAAGTACCCTACACTGTGCCGGCCACTACGTCCTAAAAGGAGGCAGTAGCTAACACCCCTAACCCTACTGCCTAACGCTACACCCCTTCTACCACAAACATGGGACAACACCCATCCCGGCCCGGCAAGCTCCAGTCCTCGGCGCTGTGACGTGGCCCCTCACAGGCTGACACCTCCCCGAAAGACTCTGCAACCCCGGCGCTGACCGTGGCTCCTCCGCGGGCCGCACACCCTCCCCGAAGACTCTGCACCCCGGCGCTGACCGTGGCTTCCGCAGTCTGACTCCTCCCCGCGATGGGCACGACACCCAACGTACACACAACAGACGCCCTCTCGACGGTCCGGGGCTCGTAGGGACGCCTCCTCCTCTGAAGGCCCCGCCGGACACCATAGGGTGAGAAAGGCCTGGTGCAGCGCCCTCTCACAGGACGCCTAAACCGGGACGAGGAACCAGTGCCGGAGAACTCCCGGAAGAGTACCGGTAGCCGGAGGAGAGCTGTCCCACAGAAGGCAGACGTGCCTGGGTGGTCTCCCTCTCCCGGGGAAAACAACAGGTACTGGAAAGCGCCGCTCACCTGCCGGCACGCAGCAGTAGACTGCGGGTGATCTGGCCCCAGCCTCAGGACGGAGCAGGATACCTGCTGATACAACTGTAGGCCCCTACTGTAATGTTGCTACTACCCGAGTCATCAAGGCACATAGGCTACTTGGTAAAGCTTTAACTCTCCATCTCCCTTGCCTACTTCCCACTCGGGCATGAGAGTGACCCCTTGAATTTCGAACACATCCCCCAACCCATTACTCACTTTGGGGTTATCAGACCCATTTCCTGCCAACCCTTACAACCTAAGATATCTTTCTCCAACCCCGTTCTGTCACAAACGCATACATCCTGCACGTGTGACGACTGTCACTTTCTTACAAAACTTCTAACCAATATGGAACTCACTGTCCTGTACCAAATGCGTACGCCACATACAGACTGCACGCGCACGACCCCGCGTCGAGACCCTAACTCTAACGAAAGTGACAAGACACAATATAAGTGAATAGTCACGACCGTACTCCAGTATAAACCCTCGACCACAAATTGGCCTTAGCCCAACTACCCAGTTAAACCGATTCCAATGCTGTGCAGGTCAACTCCGGAATCGTTCATCAATTTCAACGAACTCCTACTATTTACAATTGAGATTGAGCACAATCATCAAACCCCTCTATGATTCACGCAGACCACATCTGCACCTGACTCATATTATGATCCTCAACCAAATGCAACCTACGTACTACCCTCTTATTGAACCCACTGACATTACCATGAACTAACCACAAACAAATCTACATCACTGTCCATCAACGGTCATTATATTGAACCCACATTGTCTAACCAAACTGTCCTGAGAAAATCCAACTCAGGAACCACTATGTACATTACTTACAAAAATATACAGGAAAAAGGTGACAACTCAAACCGGCTGACAACAAATTTCAATCACGGAACCAAGACGACACTCATACCAGACAACCATATAACGCAACGAACACATACAACAATCCCACATGAGACAACTACAGTACAACTCGCCATAATACAAAGACAACACGACGAACTACAACACAACGAACCTAACAGATCACCAACCTGGACATACAGACGATCAACCACACCAGTTCTGCAACTGGCTGACAGTGGCTGCAACAAGGACGACACCGACTCAGCACAGGCCAAGGCACCCAACCCGACGAGGACCTGGCACTAACTATGACTCGAAGTCACTCTTCAAAACTAACGGCGCTCGCCGCCGCACCTACAAGGAGTACGTCCACTCCGACGAACACCAGGGACCGAAGTGAAGCTACCCCAACGCATTCCGCCCTGGTCGGAATCAAGCGAACTCTACTCATCACACAAAACAACGATTGGTCAGAAGCAGTGTATCCCTCCGCAGAGCTGACACGCCTGACCAACGACTAGTTATTGCTCGTGCAACAACACGACAATTTACCACAACAACTCACAGCCGTGACAAACAACAACAGCCGATATCCTGCCCCGCCTTCTCTGGTATAGAATCAAAGTAACAAAAGGGTAACAATCGGGAACGAAACCAACCTCCCCTTCCACTCCCTCAAAAATGAAGACTTGAAGGCAAAAATACTGTATGTCCTACTTCACCTGCCCCCCCTATCTAGCCTAACCTTACTACCTAGCCCGAGGAACTTCGCCTAACCCCAGCTAACTAAACCCCAGTCTTACCGCGCGCCCGCTGGCACACACACACACACACACACCACCACACACACACACACACAACAAAGCAACAACATGAAAAACATGCACGCATACATGCACGCTCGCACCATACGCGCACACCCTCACCTTGAACCACCACTACTCTTAAACCCTTGACGACTAGTTTAGTACCGCCGATCGGTGACACCCCCCCTGCCTAATTTTTTAAATACAGGAAAACAAAAAACCCCCAAATTCTCACTCGTGGCGTTTTAGCCTTACCTTACCTATACACCCAATTCCCCCTCACTCATTCTGTTACTTTATTTTTTATGCACACCAAAACTTCCACCCAAAACAAACCCTTTAAAAAAATCAAAATTTTACAGGGTTACATTAATAAAAAGTCTAACGCTCTCCACGACCTTAAAAGTAGGCATTAAAAAAAGGGACCGTTACACTACCCCATTAGAATTTTTAAAATGGGTGCCTAAAAACACAACTGTATCAACACGTACTAAAAACCACACCCCAGTAACATTTTTCTACGTCTTTCCTTTTCCAAAGTAAAACACATTCATGCTTCGACAATGACAACCTCCCACGACCGGGGTTTAAAGGAACCCTCGGTTCCCCTCTCTTTTCCCCCCTCTCCCCTCTCTTTCCCCCCCTCTCTCTCTCTTCCCCTTTTTTTACGGGAAGCGACTCAAAAGTTGCCGCCAAATTGTCCTTTCCGACCTGCCTGCCCCGTAAACTGAAATGGTGCAGCCAGTCCCCCCCTTGTGATTCCCCATAGTCTCGCCCCACAGCTCCTTCCGGGGGTTTGCTTTAAAAAAAATTCGCTTGTACGTGCAAGCGCGTTGCCAATTTCTTTTTTGCCAACCACACGCTTTGATTTTTTGTTCCTTGGGGGGACGCGTACTCTGTAGCTGGGCAGAGCTCTTGCCCCCGGGTTGAAAAAACCCCCGACTCTCTACTGCAGGGCCTGCGCATCGTGCACCTTAAAGGGGGGAAATCTTGAGACCTTCCCTTGTCCACAGTACCGACACGGGGAAACATGACTGCAGTTTCCACAATTTCAGCATGCTCCGGGGGAATAGAAAGGCGACCAACTGCCCTTTGGGGGGTTTCTAAGGACCAACAAAGGGCGCTGGCCTAGCTTCAAAACCGTTTGGTCCCGTAGTTTTAGCTGGACGCCCGATCTGACTCGGGTCTTTCTCGTTTTTTTCATCCAAACCCCTTTAAACCTTTCCCTCCCTCTTCGATCTTCTTCGCTTCACTCTAGTTTTCCCCCGCCTACAGCTTTTTCCTCTTCTAAACTTTTCCCCCGCGCATCTCTAGCTCCCTCTGCTTCACCCCTAAACCCCTTTTCCCAGCACTTTTTTCCTCTTCCCCCCCCCATCTTCGCCCCCACTTTTTTTCCTCCATCCGGGCCCCCAAATTTTGCTTCTCTCGCGTCTTCTCATCCCCCTTATACTGGTCCCCCCGAACTTGGCGAGGGCTTTCCCCCCCCCAAACCCATCGCCGCTCCCAATTTTGGGGGAAATTTTTCATAACCCCCCTTTCCCCTTTTTCTTGAATTTTCCCCTCCCGCTCCCCGTCACTAACCTTAAAGGGTTTGGGGTTTTTCCCCCTAGGGGCCCCGTGGATCCATGACACATCGGGGTCGACGCGGGTGGGCTCGGGGGGGGTTTAGACATGGGGCCCCCCCACCACCAAAAAAGCAACGGGGGAAAATGCCATCTGAGCGCAACTGGAGGGGTTTCCGACTACGCACTAGCCCCTGAACAACTCAGCCAAGTCCCCAATACCTCAATTTTTCACGCACCAACATAACTCCACTTTACACTGTGTACCTCATAAAATTTAAACCCCCCCCGGGCCCCAACCCCCCAAATAAATTTAAACCCCCCAAACAAATTCCCCCCGTTTTTTTTTTTCCCCCCCCTGAACTGGAAATCACGTGACACCTTTTTGGGCCACCCCCCACTGGCATCCACCCTTTTCCCACAGTCACAGGCCTCACGTCCCCTGGGGCCCAAAAACCCCACACGATCACAGTGCATTTTTACCCTGCAAGTCCATATCACCCCCAGCCACCTTAAATGTCACAAAACCCGCGCACCCCCGTCTTCCCACACACAGTTCACCCCTTACTCTTTCCCTTAAAACCCCACAGGGTATCCAGCACACAGCGTGCACAGTCACGGGGGCCCGGGGGGCCCCTCTACCTACTCACGGGGATAAAACCCCCTTAAAAGGGGCCAAAAGACCCTGGTACCCCCGGCACCTCACCAAAACTGTACGGTAATCACTCAACATTCCAACAAACCACCAAATTTTTTGACCTTCATCCTCACTCCCACGGGCGCCAACCCCCTTCACAAACCCAAAACAAGTCCCCCCCCCAAAAAAAATGGAAACCTCCCCGAAGTGAACAGGGGGGCCCACTACCACCTCCCAAGTTCTGGGACCTCCCCCCCAAAACCCCCCCTTTAAATTTTACCAACGTAAAACCCCGGACACAACAAACCCCCCCTTTCCTTCCCCCCCAGCTACCATCACCTACCCAGAACCCCTTTGGGGGCCCCGCATCTCCACCCCCCAAAAATTTACCCGGGCGCTAAAACCCCGGCGGGCCCAAACCCCCCTTTTTCCCCGCCATTTCCCCACAGGGGCAGACAACAAGCCACAATACCGTTTTACAATCACGCCCGCTTTTTTTTATTTCCAAAAACACACTCTAGGGGCCCACCACTTTTTGGCAACACCCAACCCGCACACAAGTAACCCCCAAAATTTTTTCCCCCTGGGCTCCCCCTACCTAATGACCGGGGAAAAACCCCCAACCAAACCCCGAAACACCATTTGGGGTATTCACTTGGGCCGGGACACGCGATACCCCCCAAAAACGTGGTTTCAAATGGGGGCAAGGAATTTTCCAAAAAGGGGGGCCCCCCAATCTCTAACTACTGCTACCCCCCACCCTCCTCCCCCCAAAAAAAAAACCCCTTTTTCTTTAAAAACCCCGGTCCACTTTACCAAAAATGGTCGCTGCGCCCTAAGGGGGGAACGACAAAAAACCCTACACTGTTGCCGCCAAAAACGTCCTAAAAGGAAGCAGTAGCAACACCCCTAACCCCCACTTCCCCAACGGGAAAAACCCCTTCCCAACCACAAACATGGGGGAACCCATCCCGGGGCCCGGGGAAGCTCCATCCTCGCCTGTACGTGGCCCCTTTCCCCCCGGCTTTACACCCCCCCCGAAAGACTCTGCACCCCGGCGCTACCGGGGCTCCTCCGCCCGGGCCGACCCCAAACCCCCCCAAAAAGGACCGCACCCCGCGCTGACCGGGGCTTCCCGCCCGCGACCCCCTCCCCCCGGGTGGGCACGACCCCCAACGTAAAACCCCAAAACAACGCCCTCTCGACGGGTCCCGGGGGTCGTAGGGGGCGCCCCCCTCCAAACCCCGCCGACACCAAGGGGGAAAAGGGCCCGGGGGCAAACGCCCCTCACGGGGCCCTAAACCGGACGGGGGAAACCCGTCCCCGGGAACCCCCAAGTACCCCGGGGCCCGGAGGAAGCTTTTCCCACAGAAACCCGACGGGGCCGGGGGTCTCCCTCTCCCCCCGGGAAAAAAAAAGGTTTCGGAAAGCGCCGCTCAAACCGCCGGGACCCCAAAAATTAAAAACCTGCGGGGTCTGGCCCCAGCCTCAGGAGGAACAGGAATTTCCCCTTTTTTTAAAAACGTAGGCCCCACTGTAATTTGCACTACCCGAGTCCAAACAAGGGGGAAGGGGGCTTTGGGGGGCTTTAAAATCTCCATCTCCCTTGCCTTTTTTCCCCCTCGGGGAAAAGAAAGACCCCTTAATTTCGAAACATCCCCCAACCCATTACCCACCTTTTGGGTTACCCGACCCATTTTCCCCCCCAACCCTTTTCAAAACCCCCAATTTTTTTTTCCACCCCGTTCGTCACAAAAGGGTTCACCCGCCCGTGACGACTGTTTCCCCCTTTCTACAAAACTTCTAACCAATTTGGGGCTCATGTCCCTTCCCCAAAAGCGTACGCCACCCCAAACAGACGCCCCCCACAAAAACCCCGTCGAGAAACCCCTAACTCGTAACGAAAGGGGACCAAAAACCCAAAAAAAAGGTTGAATAGTCACAAACCCCTTTTCCATATAAAAACCACTCCCACCACAAATTGGCCTTAGCCCTACTACCCAGTTAAACCGAATTTTAAGCTGTGCAACAACTCCGGAATCGTTT
>JAMYXO010007780.1:0-11690 GCA_033310375.1 Conus canariensis
TTTTTAATATTTTAAATTATAATAAACAATCTACAATAAACAAACGTATGAACTGGGGGGTCAGTCCGTAAGCATAGCTTAGCGTGCTTAGATTTTTCTAACTGCTCTTTATTTTTTTTAGCTCATCTTTGTCCTTATTATATAATTTTCACTTAAACATTCTTCAAAACTATCTTTGTCCTTAGTGTAAAATAAGATGACTGATTTTAACTGCGATCTAAAGTCTTTTAAGACAGCATTGTATTTTTTGAGTTAAGAGCCACACAGAAACTAAGGCGTGGCGTCCACTAAAGGCTAGCTTTGATAAAGCTTTTCTTTTTTTAACAATGTCTCGTTCAGCTGAGCAGTCATCAATAATAAACAGCGTTTCAGTTCCCTCAAATAGTCTATAGTAATGTTCTAAACAGTCGCTCAGTTTGTCGCTAGGATCAACTAAAAATATATTATCGTCTGTCCAGATAAACTTCCTTTCTTTGTAAGACTTGTTGTGCTTAATGGTTGTGCAGAATATAACAATGTGCTCGTAATGAAACCTGTATATTGTTTGTAACAAATCAAGTACGAAGACAGTTTTCCCACACCCAGTAATCCCCGCAGATAAGAGAACAGTGTGGATCTTTGGGCAGAAACTTCAAACTATCCATCTGTTTTTTATTAGAATATTTCTTCTGCATTTTAATAAGCCACATCTTTTAGCCTGTTTTCTTCAATGTTTAGCTGAGCATCACAAACCATAAAAATATGAATTTGTATTGGGGCGTTTCCGTCTGCTTTCCTGTAAATAATTTATTTTTATTGCCATCTTGCCCCACCCTTTCTCCACTTCCAAACAATCTGTTGTCAAATGTGGATCTAAAATCCAGCCACAGCCCATATTTGGTTATTAAGTAGTCTTCGAGTCTTACATCATAAAGACGAAGTTTTTTACATACACGATCAACTGCAGGATCTCTTTGCCTACCTCCAGCGAACAACTTTCTTATTTCATCAAAGTGTTGGTGAGGTAAAAGTCCGCGACCCGAATACAACTGATCAGACTTACCATTTATTGCACAGTCAACCTTCTCAATTTTTGGATTATAAAACGCTTCTGATTCTCTATGAAAAGGAGTTGTTCCTTCAGTAAACAAGAACAAAATTCCTTTTAAAGACTTCAGAGACTGATTTAGATGTATGTTCCAGAGAGTGTCTCGCTTGTTTCTATTTTCTGTAGTGGAGTGTATAACTCTTTCATAATAAATAACTGTTTTATTTTTATACCGGGTTAAGATTGTTCTGGCCAGTTCAGGGTTAGTAACAACATCAAACTCAAGAGAAATGTCGCTAACTGTGTATTTAGCTTCAGGATCTTCAGACAGAACAACAGAACCGCTAGGATTAAATGTCAGTTCATAAGTAAGTTTCTTTTAGCGCACCTTGGTAATATGGCATATGCGTCTTTAACAGCTCAAAATCTAGAGGGATGCAGAATCTGTTGCCAAATGCTTCTGCTACTGCTTCATCTTTAACATCATCCTTTGCATCCTCCGCCCCCAACTCTGTGCTTGAGACCGTTTGGACTTTGTATTCCTTGATAAACTTTCTCTTTTCTTTCTTTTTTAGGCAGCCATAGGTCAGAATAGAGGGCAAAAATGTCTGCCTCGCCTAGTACAAAGATTTCTCTGCCCTCCAGTTTGATTGCTATATGATTAACGATTGCCCTGCCCAAATTAGCAACAACAGTAGCATTAGGATCTTCCGATGTAATATCTATTTTGAATGATAGTTTAGCAGTGCCTGGCATTATAAACATCGCCGGCGCCAAGATCAGGGAACTTGACTATTAAAGTTTGTCCGGGCTGAACTGTTGATGGAGTATTTACACTAATTACAGTCTGCCTTATACCTTTTACGCCGTGGGGTTCCTTCTCTTTTCTGTATGGATCAAGGTCACAGCCGTATGAGTTCATTTTTTATAAAACAAAAAAGAATATAAATAAAAAATATGGATGAAGATTTTGACCCGATTGATCCTATTGAAGAAGAAGATGAAACAGAACTGGGCCCTTCATTGCGAGAAGAGCTTGAAGAAGCGGGTTCGTTACTCCCTAGACAACGTCAAGAACTATTGCAAGAAAGAATTCAATCATTCTATAGAGGTATAGAACGAGAGCTACCAGATGTACTTGATCCTAACGATTTTGAGGAAGATGATAAACATTTGTATATAAGGACTCGCGTAGGGGGTCGTGTAAGAGTTACTACAAAGGCAGACCCAACCAAGTTTTTAAGTAAGAGTACAATTATTAGAGACCTCCCTATTGCCGACCAAGGGCGGTTAAATATTTTAAATCTAAGGTCTGATGCTGTTAGACTTTTACAGAACTTGGAGCAAGAGTTACCGACAGAATCTGAAATGCTAAGCCTCTCTCTTGAAGAAGCAATACAACAAGCAGATAAAACATATAGCTAATGTAAGTAGAGCAATAACAGAAATTGAGACGAGTTTTAATGAGGAGACACAGTTAAAAACAATTGCCGATTCTTCATCGCCTAGTCAAAGAGAACGTGAGCTAAGTCCTGAAGAAGAAGCGGCTTTAGAAACAATTGATGATCCTCCATTGCCTGAGAGTGTACACAGGAATCTTAAAGCTGCTCTGCGTGAAATCAGGGGCCTTGATGATGCTCTAACGGAGAAATAAATGGCGAGCTAAAAAACAACTTGTCAAAACTTGGTGAGCTAGAGCGAGAGATAAGAGAAGAAAAAAATAAACTGGCTGATGCAGATGATAACAATTTAGGGCTAGAAGAAAAGGCTAGAATACAGGCAAAAATACAGAATTTAATGGAACTAAAGGCAGACAGGTTAGAAACGCTGTCTACTAACAGAGAACAAATAGTATTACAAACAAACAGAATCAAAGAAACTATACACAGACTCCTTCAAGAAAATACTACGTTAGCAGAAAGAATAAGGATTCTGTTCAGAGAGCAGGGGATTACAATAGTTAGTATATTAACAGCTGTTGGGTTTGCTATCTCTACACTGGTTTATGCATTAACTGGCAGTGCGCCAACAGGGCCAGTAGCTCCTCCAACGCCTCAGCCTGGTAAAAGTTGGATTAGAAAACAATTACGCCATCTAGCAAACTTATTTAAAAAAGTTAGCTGCCAAAGCGCTTGATGCTCTGCCTGGCATAATAGGCAGTGTTGTTTGTTGGGTTTTGTCTACCATAGGCAAAGTGGCTGGTTATATGGCTGACCATCTGTGGACGTTAGGAGTGCTGGCTGCCGGTTTAATTTTTAGTGAAATAAAGTATGGCTAATCCAGTAAAAGTTAAAAACACAACAAGGGCTGTCTTTTCGCTAGTATGACTGTCGGGGTAAGGCAGATCAACAGGTGGCGTGCTTTCTGGTTCTGGCTGTGGGGTGCTTATAACTGGTGGCGGATCGCTTTCTGGCTGTGGGACGCTTATAACTGGATCGCTTTTCTGGCTGTGGGGTGCTTATAACTGGATCGCTTTCTTCAAGGATAGGTACTTTTTTTAAAATGGATGGAGCAGGCCTTGTGTTTAAGCCTTGATTGTGTCCTAAGTTTTGGTCGTCTCCAGCTATGAGAATTTCATTGTTATAATTCTGTATCATGCCAATCTGTAGTCTAAGGTCAGAAGGCAGCATGTATAATCCATGGCCCACAACAAAGTCAACCTTTGACCTAGCATGTGAAAGAACGTTTTGGTACCTTTGTATGCTGGCAGGCAAATCAACAGCAGAGTTAATAGCATCTTCTAAATTGGCTAGAAAATGTTTTCTGGCGTCAAAGCCTGTAGATTGATCCACTATGCTAGATTTAGTCTGTGCTTGTGCTCCTAATAGACACCAAACGTATGTTCTTATGGAGTCATTAAGCCTTTGCACTCCTGGCATTGTTAGACCTTTACTTTCATCTAAGATAAATGTTGCCCAAGCATTAGGATGTTTTTGTTCTATGGATCCTAATCGAACTTGTTTGTTTGGTTGAAAAGAGGTGTGGCCAGGCCAGTAGTCATAAGTATATTCTCTTTTTGTACCCCACAAATACAATGTGCCTAGCCCATGATTGCGGTCTAACTTTTGTCTAAAGTCAGTTGAAGGATTAATGTTAAATTCGTTGCAGATTCTTTCATATGCATTATTGTCCATTGGACTGAGAAATGGATTAAACGCTTTGTCATTGGGGAGGGGCACTTGTAGTTCAGTTAGTATGCGTCTATACTGGTAATAAACATGAAAGTTATATACTGACCTTACTAAAAGATTGGGGTGGTTTAAATGGTTTGCATATGAAACACCGCAGCCTGTGGTTGAGCAGTAAATGGCAAAATTTAACTGATTCTGGAAAAAAGCCATAGGGTTGGATGACCATGCTGATGGCACTCTGTCACTCTTTATTGGAGGATTTAAATATCTAGTTAGTGGGTTTACAAGTCTGACTTGGAAGCCGTATGATCCATCTACTGCGATGGTTAGGCTACTGAAGTCCAAAGATTTGGGGTTATAAAACGCTCCTACATTGTAAGTAGCACTTTTATTATATTTAAAAGGCTCCATTTTTTAAATTAGTTTTTTAAATAGTTATAAAAAAGATGTACATCTATATAACCAAACAAAACGAGCGTGTGTTCTTAACGTACCCAATTACCAATTGGAGCGGGAGTTGTAGGATTGCCCTTAGAGAAATTGGTTTTAAAGTTATGTGGGTTAGCATATCTGAAGAAGCTCAAAATAACTGGATTAATGTTGATGACGAACAAGGCAATCAAATAAGTCATATACAAATACCTGATGGTTATTACAACTTTTGTTCTTTAAAAGAAGCACTTAACGAATCTGGCATATTGTTAACAATTAACGAGGCGAACCTTAGAATTACTATGAATTTTCCACTAGAAGAAAAAAGAGAGTACACTTTCCCTAAAGGCCTAGCTAAAATCTTGGGCTTCCACAATAGTGACAAATCTTATAAATTTAGCACAAGAGAAGGCATCTATCAATTTGAAGGTAATAAACCTTCTGATTTTCTAATTAACCAAATGTTGTATGTCCATTTACAACAGTTAAAAACAAATACTAATTTGTTTAATGGCTATCCGTCTACAGTTCTAAGAGCGCTGCCGTCAATTAAGGTGGGGTTTTGCGATTATCAGCTATATGGGTTTGATGGAAACAGTCAATTTAAAGAATTAATTGAGGGGGCTATAAATTCATTAGATGTAAAAATAACTAATCAAGATGGAAGGCTAGTTGTTTGTTCTGATTTATTAATAGTGCTGGAAGTAGAAGAGCATATTAAAAAAGTAGTAAGGGCTAAGTACCGCGGACGTTAATAGCTGAGGGAGAGAATGTAAATATCTTCGTTCACGATCACCAAATCTTACCTAGCACGCAAGCCCCCCATTTTAATGTACTGATTGCGTCAATTTTTAGAGGTTTTGGGGTGTTAATTTTGTTTAGAAAACAGGTGTTAATTTTGGCCAAAAATGACATGTGAAGGACGTGATTTGTATGTGAAAAGGGGGGTTTTCGTGCAAAATAAGATGTGGTGGTCTTGAACGAAGATATTTACATTCTCTATTTGGCAACCAATTGTTGGAAATTTGTCAAATATTTGATTGTTTTATATTGAATGGTTTATGTGAAAGGCATTTTGATGACAGTTTCACTTATGTTTCATCAGCGGGTCAAGTGCAGTAGAGTATTTTATTATGTCATGTGAACTGTTTTACGAGGTTAATGTATCTTCCGTAATCATTGATAATGTGGTAGAATCAGATCACCTTCCAGTTATTATGACATCCGTTTAGAAAACAGTGGATACTGGAGAAAATAAACGTAAAGAAAAATTCAGATGGAAATAAAAATGACAGAAAAATTAGTTTGGGAAGAAGATAAAAAAAGTAATTTCATTAACTATCTGAAGAGCAATGCAATACAGAGTAAAATTTATGAGGCTATGATTTTAATACACAGTGACGTTGACAGTGCTTTGTTGATATTTAACCAATGTTTACACGATGCTAGTAAATGTATGTACAACAGGTGTCATCCAGGTCCGAAAAAGAAGTCTGAATGGTTTGATTAGGAATGCTCCATGGTTAAAAAGGAAACTAGAATGAAGTTAAACCAGTTCAGGAGATCTAGAGACGAAGAAGATAGACTTATATATGTTGCAGCGCGGAAGAATTACAAACAGTTACTAAAATTGAAGAGCAAAGCATATCGAAAACAAAAAGCTGATTCTCTTGCAGATTACTTTTCTAACTCGACACTTTTTTGGAAGGAACTTAAGAAATTGGGCTGTGGAAATAGAGAAAGAGTTGTAAATGGTATAGACAACACTGACTGGGTAAATCACTTTAAAAATGTTTTCCGGAGCAATGAGGTTAGCAATGAAGAGCATTCCCAAATGGAAGTAGACTTATCAGAGCAAGTTGACCATGAATTAAACAGCCCAATTTCGGAAGAAGAAATCATTTTTGCAATAAGCAAATTAAAATCTAATAAAGCTTGCGGTATAGATGGAATTTATGCCGAAATGCGCAGAAACGGCGGTAAGGAGACAACGAAATTTCTTCATAAACTATTCTACACACTTTTCGAAAAAGGTATCTACCCAGAATGTTGGTCTAAGGCAACTATAATTCCAATTCACAAGAAAGGGAATACTGAAAATGTGGAAAGTTATAGAGGTGTTTCATTGTTAAGTATTGTATCAAAATGCTATACATTGATATTAAACAGGAGATTACATTCCTGGATTAACAACAACCAGCTGATTTCTGAAAACCAAGCAGGATTCAGGAAAAACTATTCTACTACTGATCAGATATTTACACTATATGCAACCGTTCAGAAATGCATGTCTATAAAGGGAAGTAAATTATACGCTGCCTTCGTGGACTTTAAAAAGGCCTTTGATTCTGTTCGTCATGACAAACGTTGAGAATACATCAGAAACCAAGGTGTCAAAGGGAAATTTTTTGCTTCTTTGTCTGCTATGTATAATTCATTATGGTCATTCATACGGTAAACAATGAACTGTCTGAATTTTTTGCGTGTCCTGTTGGTGTTAGACAGGGGTGTGTTTTGAGCCCTGTGTTATTTTCAATGTTCATTAACCAGTTAGCCAATAGTGTGAATGAAAGAGGTAATCATGGTGTTCAAATTTTGCCTGACATAGTAGACCTTTTTATTCTCCTTTTTTGCTGATGATGTTGTTCTACTTTCAATCACACCAATTGGTTTACAACAGCAATTAAATATTTTGAAAGATTTTTGTGAGAATATGCAGTTGACAGTTAATACCGATAAAACTAAAGTAATGGTCTTTAGGAAAGGGGGTTTTCTTGGAAAACGTGAGCGGTGGTTTTATAACGGCTCCAAGTTAGAAGTGGTAAATAGTTATTGTTATCTGGGTTTCAATTTTACAACAATGATTAGTGCGAAAAAAAGAACTGATCACTTGGTTACAAAAGGAAAGAAAGCAGTGGTTCAATTAAATAGGACTTTCAGTAAATTTAAAGAAATGAACAATAAAAACTTTTTCAAAATATTTGACGTAAAGATCCAACCCATTTTATTATATTCATCCGAAATACGGGGATTAAATAGATTAGAACATATCGAAAAAGTTCATATGTTGGCGTGTAAAAGAGTTTTAGGCGTTCCAGTCAAGACTCCAAATAAGATGGTATATGGTGACCTAGGTAGATATCCGCTTTATGTTAACTCGTGCACGAATTCCATTAGATATTGGTTAAAGCTGTTACATATGAACCCTGATCGGTTGCCTTATAAGGCGTATCTAATGTTAATGGAATTGGACAGGAATGGGAAGGACTGCTGGGCGTCAAAAATAAGAGAAATTCTATGCACAACTGGTTTTTACATAGTCTGGTTTCAACAAGGTGTAGGGGATAGAAAGGCTTTTTTGAGTATGTTTAAACAGAACTATAGATATGTTTATACAAGAATGGTATGGCGCTATTCGAGACAGAGACAGATATGAGAGTTATCGAACTTTCAAAGTCATTTTTGAAAAAGATAGGTAGAATGTCATATGGATGTGTATTGTTTTCGTGTTGCTCAAATAAGGTTTAATGTTCTACCACTCAACAACAATGTTTATAGATATAGTGATCGAGTTCAAGATAAAATGTGTCCTTTTTGTAAATAAAAAAAACTGAAAAATGAGGCCCATTTTTTTGAAGGAGTGCTTTATGTATAAATGACTTAAGAGAGAAGTTTCTAAGTGGTCATGTTAAAACTCCAATGCATAAGCTTCTTGAATCAGAAAACAGTGATCTAAGACACAATCTTTCTAGGTATGTTTTTCATGCAGGTAACAGAAGGCAGAAAATGATAGGGTCATTATATAATCACTTTACATGTGTACATTTCAAACTTCAATGCTTATGTGAAATTGGTAATTATTAAACAATGCATGTTTTTTTGTTGTTGTTTTTTTTGTTTTTTTAAAATGTGGCAATTGTTTTCATCTTCTCCATATTTGATAAGTCCATGATTTGTTATGTTTTTGCATATCCTGCACATGTATTGTGCACAGTGCCGACTATTCCCCAGTCCCCGTGCCCCGTCCCCTGTAATGTGGCCAAGGCCGATGTACAGTAAACAGGTTCTGAGTTCTGAGTTTCTGAGTTCTGTTTGTGGTGCGCGCGCGCATGTGTGTGTGTGTGTGTGTGTGTGTGGTGTGTGTGTGTGTGTGGTGTGTGTGCAGCGTGTGTGTGTGTGTGTGTTGCGTGCGTGCGTGCGTGCGTACGTGCGTGCGCGCGCGTGCATGCGTGCGTGCGTGTGTGTGGTGTGTGTGTGTGTGTGTGTGGTGGGTGTGTTGTGTGTGTGTGTGTGTGTGTGTGTCTTCCCCCTGTCTCTGTTCTGTCTGTATATATGTAGGTATGTCTCTCTCTCTCTCACCTCTGCCTCCCCCTCCCCCCCCCCCCCCCCCCCCCCCCCCCCCCCCCCCCCAACCGCCTCTCTTGATTCTTCTCCTGAGAAGCTCACCAAAGAGACAGAGTTTTGTTTCACTGAAAATGAGTTCTGCATCCACGGTAATCCCTGCTCGTTACCACGCCTGTTATCTGCATCAAGGACTGCTGGCCTCTGAGAACTGCCAGCGTGCTAACGATGGGATGAAGGAGATACAATGCACAGAAGGAGAAGAAAAGGAAGAAAGAACGAAAGCAGAAAGACCCCAAAAAAAAGGGGGGGGAGAGGAGAAAGGGAGGAGAAGGAGAGAGGAGGAGAAGAAGAAGAAGAAGAAGAAGAATAAGAAGAAGAAGAAGAAAGAAGAAGAAGGGGGGGGGGAGGGGGAGGGGAAGGACCAGGACGAAGAGGAATCTACCTACCACAACCACTTGGTCTCGCCATCTCTGTTACCAAACCTGTTTGTCTGAAATAAGTGCTACCAACTTGGAGAAAATTGAGGATACCAGGCTCAGGAAAGAAGACGGGGAAAAAAAACCAACCAAACAAAAAAAACAAAAGACAAAAACTAGGCTTCGAGTTTGGTATCATTCACACAGGTACAGACACACACACATACACACACACACACCACACACACGCGCGCGCGCGCGCGCGCCCGCATACCCGTCATTTGGATATAGTGGAGGATTGAAACAAGATAAGCACAACAAGAAGCAGATGAAGAAGAAGAAGAAGAAGAAGAAGAAGAAGAAGAAGAAGAAGAAGAAGAAGAGACGACGACGGCGACGACGACAACGATGACGACGACGATGACTACTACTACTACTACTACTATCTACATACTACTACTACTACTACTGCGACGACGACGACGACGACGATGAAGAAGAACAAGAAAGAACAAGAAGAACAAGAACAAGAACAAGACCAAGAATAAGAATAAGAAGAAAAGAAGAAGAAGAACATCAACAACAAGAACGACGCGACGACGACGACGACGAAAGACGACAACGACGACGACGACGGGCAGCTACAAAAGTGAAAATAGATAAGAGTAAAAAAAAAGCAAACAACAAACAAAAAACACCACAAAAAAAACCCTTTTCCTTGGGCAAAACAGACGCTAATCCCGCAGCACTTCCCCGAAAACCCTTTTTAAAATGGAGCTGAAGACAAATTTCCCCCCAGACTTTTCCGCTGTAGCCGCAGACAGCTGTTAATCCCAATTAGACACGCGGCCAGGGGGGGCAGAGGGTGGGTGGGGGGGAAAATTTTCCAATGGGGTTTTTTTCCGTCAGTGAATAACTTTCCCCGACTGCGCAGGCTAATACTCCCCTTTCCCCCTCCTTCCCTTTGTAAATCTCCCTTTCCCCCCCGCCCCCCCCCCCCCCCCCCCCCCACCCAAAACCCCCCCCCTCCTTCCTTTCTTACGAACCTGCCTCTTCCCCTCCTTTTTGTACCCCCCCCCTCCCTCCCCCTCCCCCCTCCCCTTCCCCCCCTTTTTAACCCCCCTCTCCTCTCCCTTCTCTCTCTCTCTCCCCCTCCCCGCTCTTTTCCTCTCTCTCAAGGGGGTAATAACTGAGAAAGGGGTTTTGGGTGATGTTCAATAACAAAGACTTGCAACTTCCTAAAAAGAATTTTATTCCAAAACCCCCATTCAAAACACCGAATCCAAGTGATTGTGCGTAAAGTTTTTAACCAAAGAGACCGTTCGATGATGTTTGGTTTTTTGGCACTGGGGGAAAGTGGAAAAGTGGGAGAAGAAAAGAGAGAGAGGGGAGAGAAAGAGGAGAGAGAGAGAGAGAGGAGAGAGAGAGAGCGTGTGTGTGTGTGGGTTTGGTGTGAGAAGAGGGGGGGAGAGGGGGAGAGGGGAGGAGAAGAGAGAAGAGAAGAGTGGGGTGTTTGGTGTGTGGTGTGTTTTTGGGGGTGGAGAAAAAAAAGATAGAGAAAGGGGGAGGAAAAAAGGGGGGGAAAGGAGAAGAAGGAAAGAAGAAGGGGGGGCAACAGCCCAGCGCAACAAGGAAAAACAAGCGGGGAAAAACAGGAAGAAAAGGAGAAGGAAAAAGGGGAAAAAAAGGAAAAAGAAAATAAAAAAAAATAAAAATTTTCAAAAAGGAATTAATTAAAGAAAAAAAAAGCCCGAACCCCCTAAAAAGGGGGGAAAAAACACAAACCCCCAAAATTAAAAAAAAATAATAAAGTTTGGGTTTTGGGGCCCCCCTCCCTTTTGGGGGGGGGGGGGGGTTTTTTAAATGGTTTCCCTGTTTGGTCCGTGTTTTTTGTAAAATTGGGGTTTTAAAAAGGGGAGGGGGGAGGGAGGGGGAAAGGGAAAAAAATGGGGGGGGGGGGGGGAAAAAGAAGAAAAAAAAAAAAAGAAGAATGTGGGTGTGTGTTGGGTGCTTTTGTGTGTTTTTTTTGTTTGTTTTGGTGTGTGTGGGGATGGGTGTGGGATGTGTGTGTGTGTGTGGTGTGTGTGGTTTTGGGGGGGTGTGTGTGTGTGTGGTGTGTGTGTGGTTATTTTCTGCGTTGTGTTGGGGTGTTGGTTTTTGCAAAAAGGCGCCCCTTTTTTTTTGTTTTTTCCCCCTTTTTTTTTTTTTTTTTTTTTTCCTTCCCTTTTTTCCCCTTCTCTTTTCCAAAATTTCATTGAAAACCCAAAACCCCCCCCCAAAAAAAAACAAAACCAAACCCCCCCCCCCAAAAAAACCCCCCCAAACACCCCAAAAGGAAAG
>JAMYXO010007781.1:0-11687 GCA_033310375.1 Conus canariensis
TTTTGGCGTCATATTTTATCGATCACCCGCCAGTAGAAATGGTTTATTCAGGAGTTACCTTCCCCCTTACCTCCCTTGATTGATGAATCTGGATTATTTCGTGTCAACTCTTTAACATGTCAGTGCCTCGGAACCTTATCATTATTATGTATACGTCGGTACAGACGCAACAATGAATGTATTTCATACCTTGGACCAAAAAGCCCATATTTTCCCTAAACTGGTTTCTCGCACAATCAATTTTGGCGCCATTTTTCATCTTCCGCCGACCAGACCTGGACTACTTATTGATTTGCCAAAAGTTTGTGAGTAAAACTGTCGAATCCGAAAACGCTCATTCCGAGTCTATTGCGTAAGCTCTCATTTCGTGGATCGCATGCCTGCAATCTTTTTCCGCACAAGCTTGCGACTCTACGACATGACTAACGATGCCGACCTGTCTGAACAGTCGCTTCTTCGTTTCACTTTGTGTCATTGTCGGAGTTGTGCGCTAATTGTCACTCTACGAAATTCAGACTTCCCGATCGAAATGTTGTTGATGACTCCATGTCCATGATAAATGCAACTGAAAATGTATTGACATTACTGGTCCATTTCCACAGAGTATTTTTCCATCGAAAATCGTATCCAGAGCTCATGTCGACAGCCAGGCGAGGAGGAAAGCCAGCTGTGTTTGGTGCTCCTTTTCAAAGACCAAGTTCTGCGCTCAGATACAGTCTTGGAGAATCACATCTACAGGTGTGAACAGACTGAAACGCCTGCTGTTCAGTTATGACAAAAAGAGTTCATGCTGTTTGGTGTTCCTCATCGCAATAGAGAAACATTGGACACAAACTCGTTCACTGCGGGTTCATTCTCCGATTTTAATCACCAACAATGTCATACAGCGACAACATTATCCAGTGTGACATGCGTCATATTATACCATTGGTTGTGAAGTTGTCGTCCATAGTCTATGAATATGTTGGAATGCTTTGAACGGACGGCGAAGCAGACAACACGGAAGCTACACAGAAAGCACCAACTTGTGTCAGTTCCTGCCTCGCCAGGCCCGTTTGGTCTGCGGCACCGTGTTGCTGACACATACACTCATACATATACACACCTGCAAATACACACACACACGCACGCACGCACACACGCACGCACACACGCACGCAACGCACCACGCACACACACACACACACACACACACACACACACACACACACACACACACACACACACACACACACCATTATTGTTATCTTGTCAGAAAGACGTCAAGAGTAAGTTATGACAATTAGAACCCGTAATTACCTATTGAACATGACACATAAGACGTCTTCAGCACTCTTTAATGGCATTTGACGAACGAACAAGGAACTTGGTCAAAAGCAATTTCCCAGAGAACGTGACAAAAAGAAATAATACACAAAAACATAACACACCATGAGACAGAACAGACAGGCCGAGAGGAAATCCGAGAGTCAGACAGACAGACAGACAGGCAGGCAGACAGACATGGAGAGACACAAGAGGCACAGCGACGAGTAGAGACAGAAGAATGAGACAAATAGAGATAGACAGAGGAAAGCAGGGATATAAGATGTAAGGAATGACAGCAACCAACAACAGCAACATGAACGAAAGACATCCAACAAAAAAAAAAAAAAAAGAAAAGGAATAACTGAGACGACTTTTTTCCATGAAAGAAATCAAAAGAGAAAAACACAAAAGAAAAAAATTTGAAAGTTCATTTTGGTTTGAAAATGGAAAGTTTGGGGGTTTTTGTTTCCGTTTTGCGTTCATTAAATTTTAAAAGCTAGAATTTGGGGCGTAACGCAATTCAACATCGTTTCGGCTATTGTGTTCAATAAAAATTGCAAAAAAAAACCTGTTTGAGGCCCCGAGAATTTTTTTAAACCAAAATATTGCAAAGGGTTTTTTTGTAAAAAAAAAAAAATTTATGTTAAAATCGATTTGTTTCCTTTTTATGATATTTTGGATTCGATTTTACATCTTTCTGTAAACTTTTATAATCTTCTGCTGGTTTTTGACCATAAAGCTTTCCATAATTTTTGCTGAAAACTATTATTTTTGATCAAAAAACTGAAGGGGGGGAGCACATCTAAACTTATATTTCCTTTTCATACAAGTCCATCGTTTTTCAAACTGTTCGGGGAAGGGTTAGTAAACGGGAAGGAAAGGGGGTTCCAAATCACCCCCCTGAGAGAAGAAGCTTGGGAGACTTGTGCTGCATCGTTTATTTTTTTTTCGCTAAAGCTTCCCCGGGTATTGTCCAATCTCTTTCTCAAACAAGGATTTTCCAACTTACATCCATGTGTAATTTATACACTTCTAAAAGACCCTGACCTTTCAAACGCGGGGTTTTCATTTTTTCTAGCCTTTCCTCTAACTCAAACCTTTCGGGAAATTGTTCCCCCGCCGGGGTTTAACAATAAAGGACAAAAAGTAAAAAACAAAAGTAACCGTTTGCGACTTACTGACGCGACAACTGTTAATATTTTTGTTCGTGGATTGGGGGAATGCATTTTTTACAGTGGTAGCATCTTGAGAGCTGGCACGGGGTTTTAAAATTTACAGTTTTCTCCCGATACTCATAACTCTCCCCCCACTTTTCACCAACACCTCCCCGGAAGGAGACAAACGTAGATCCTAACTTTCAATACCAAAAAAGATCGGGTAAAGAATAAAGAATGACAGTACTTAAACGGCAAAAAAAGGAGCTAAACATTCAACCAAACAACCCCAAACGGAAGCGCCGCCGCTGCGAAAAAGAAAAAATTTTGGGTAACCCGATAGGGTATCTAATCCAATAATAAAATGAATACCCACTGTCACTGCCCTAAACTAAAACCCAGGCGTACCCAAAACCGATAGCGATCGAAAACAAATCCCCGGCGGGCCATATATAGTAACAAGACCCGACATACTAACAAAAGCGGAGCGCAGGAGGGCGCCCCCCTGCTGGGCTGTACGTGACTAGGCATACGCCTAATCAATTTCAATTCAACCAAACCACTGCACTAACAAAAAATAACCAAATAAATTTAAAAAAACCCCTATTCCAACTTCCAATCTAACACAAAAAAAAACATAATGCATTAAATAATCAATGCAAAACACCGCAAATTTTCATCAATTCAAACCACCAAGGTCATATAATTCCCCAACTTCACACAAACAACAAATACCATTTTCTTTCCAACTACAATATCCCCTACACACCCCCTCTTCCCCCCACTCGAAAAAGCACACCACATCCCCCCCCCCCATTACGCTTGGGCGAAACAGCCACCTTCATATGAAAAGGGGGGCAAAGAAATAATTTTTTCTCCAATCAAAAAAAAATAAGAATAAAAAAAAACCTTTTATAATCCTCATAAATTTTTCATTATAAGAACTTATGGTTTTGATGGATAATTCCCGGAACTTAACACACACTTTTTTGTTGTTTTTTTTTTTTTTTTTGTTTTTTTTCAACAACACGGGACCAATGCATGAAAACCAAAACCACTGCACTACCGAATTCGGCGCACGCGCGGCACATGACGATATTCCTCCCCGAAACATAGCCGCATCAAGCTATGACCCCCCCTCTCACTCCTTCTCCCCTTGTCTACAAGCCGGCGCGTTTTTTCGGCCCTAATCCCTGGTGTTGGTTTTTTTGTTTGTTTGTTTGTTTAAATATCTATCTTCTATCTATCTTTTCTACCTATTATCTATATTATATATATATATACTATATATATATATATATAAAAACAAAACTAATCGCGTTCCACTTTTCGCCTATGAAAAAACGACGCGTTTCGACCCAGAATCTTCCCTCCAACTCCCTTCTTCAATAAAACCTGCCTACACTTCTCACCTGGAGTTACGATGACCAACGAAGACAATACGGGACAAACACCCGCCGACCCCCAGCCGGGGAAACCCTCGCTCCCTTGAAGGCAGGGACACGGGTGGGACACCGAACCTGAAAAACTTCTAGGAATCCACTGTCCAAGGACATCCCATGGGTTTCCTGGCAGCCCAAAACAAATGGCAAAACTGCCTCCCCAAACGCGGGATCAGAAACCTCCGTCTCGACCAGGAGTTCAAACACAAATCACATTAAAAACATACACACCGATTTGGGACAGACATCATAAAAACTGACAAGGCCACACCCTGACTCGACCAATCACAATAAGACCCGGGGAACGGCTCGAAAAAAACCCCAAAGGGGGGCATAGATAGAGACAATCGTGTACAGACTGAACCCCAACTTGCCGAAGACCCAATCAGCAATAAGTCCCCTTTGGGTATAAACCCACACTTCCCAATATGGGAACAACTTGTTGGGCACAGATTAGATTATAAACCCCTCCAACATCAATCAAAACCACCAACACTTTGTAACAAGCCAAATGGGGCACAACCATATAAAAGCCCCGTCTCCAATAGCTTTCAAAAAATCACCCATAATCCCCAAAGGCAACAGCCCCACAAATCACAAAATGGATACAGTCAAACTGGCACAAATTCCCCCTCTTTGCGTCCCCTACCAACAATGCTGCCAAAACACACACACAAAAATAAAACATGCATCGAAACTCCCAAACATGGGAAAGGGGGAAAAAAAAAAGAACTAAACCGCTGCAACAACTCCCCTTTACAAATCGAAATTATGTCCCTTAAATGTCCGGCGTGACTTTTTTACCGTCTCTCTCTTCTTTTTCTTTCTCTCTCTCCTCCTCTCTCTCTGCCCCTTTCCCCTCTCTCACCCGTCCTCTCTCTCCTCCTCTCTCTCCCTCTCTCTCCTCTCTTTTCTCTCCTTTTCTCTCTCTCTCTTCTTCTTCTTCTTTTTCTTTTCTTTTTCTTCTTCTTTAAGGGAAAAGCAATTTTGAGAAAACCTTAAGTTTGAAACTGTTTGCGAAACAGGAAACATAGGGGGCGCACGTTTTGCGCGCGCGCAACCCCCGCACAAAATACACGCACGCACACACACCACACAACACACCACACAACACACAACACACAACACCACACACACACAAAAATCTCTTTCTAAAATTAAAATTTTATAATTATATATAAAAATACACACACAAACACACACATAGCGCTTACGCGCTTCTACCCCCGTCTCCCCCCGGCGATTTTTTTCGTGTATGTTCCGATGTCCATTTTTAAAACGTCTGTTCCCCCAAAATTTGCTCCCCGACCCCAATGCGTCACGTGATGCCGACCCGACGTTGCTTTTTTGTGGGACCCCAAGGAACTTGATACCAAAAATTTGGGGGCGATCCGGCCCGAAATTTGGGGCCCGGTAAAAGCAACAGCAGACAAAAAAACTGACTTTAGAATGTATAGATTGTCTGGTGCATATGAGTCGTGCTTGCGTGGGGTTTGTGTTTTTGTTGTGTGTGTGTGGTGTGTGTGTGGGTGTGTGGGGTGGGGGTGTGCGTGCTGCGTGCTGCGTGTGTTGTGTGGTGTGTGGTGTTTGGTGTGTGTGTTTGGTGTGGTGTGTTGTGGTTGTGGGGAACCCTTGTGGGCAAATTTTGGTAATGAGCCACAGCTTGCTTTTTTTATTTTATTTATTTATTTATTATTTATTTATTTATTTAAGAAAGGGGAACTGTAAATAGATTGTTCTATATACATAATAGGGAACATTCAGCCTTTGGAAAAACAGCAAAGGTTACTATCTTTGTTTGGATATGCGTTAAAAGCCATTTTTTTTTTTGGAGGAATTGGTGAGACATTTCTCTGTGTGTGTTTTGGGTGTGTGTGTGGGGTGTGTGTGTGTGTTGGTGGTGTTTTGTGCCCCGGCGGCGCGGGCGCGCGCGCGTGTGCAGCGTGCGTGCTTGTTGTACATAAGAAATTAACTATATTTTTTCTGTCTATCTGTCTATTGTTTTTCCCCCCACCCTCTCTCTCTTCCCCTCTCTCCCCTCTTCACACACACACCCACACACCAGCACCACGCACCACGCACGCACGCACCACGCACCACCACGCACAACACACAAAACCCCCACACCACACACACACACACACAACCACGGGGGAGAGAATGCTTGTCCTTGTCTCCGTGTGTCTATCTTCTTTTGTCTGTTGCCCTGTGTGTCTGTCTGTGTGTCTGTCTATGTCTCTTGTTTCTCTCTCTTTTCTCTGTTTTCTCTCTCTCTCTCTCCCTTCTCTTCCTCTGCCCGCGTCTGCCTTCTGTCTCTCCTCCCTTTTCTGTTTGTCTGTCTTCTGTCTTTATCTTTCTTTTTGCAAGACTGGCCTCCCCTTTGAAAAAAAACACAAAAAAAGAGGGGAAAAGGGGGTTATTGTTTTTGATCCCAAAACCCCCATCGTTACGTGACGGTCTGGACTGTTTTGGAAAATTTTTTTTCTGTACAAAACACCTGTTGCCATAGGAGCTAAATTGTGGGGTCTTCATGCGCTGCCATAAAATGTGACCAAAAATCTTTTTGTTTCAACAAAGGTCTTTCTACCACACATATTTCTATACCCCTTTATCTTTTAAGTTCACTTGTTAATGACTTGTAAGTTGAAGATATTATAAGGAAAATTGTCATTTTCTATTCAAAGCAATAAAAAGGGCTAAGTATATAGTAAATTCTGTGTATTTTTCCCATGCGTCTCTCTCTCTCTCTCCCCCTCTCTCTCTCTCTCTCTCTCCTTTTGGTGTGGGGGGGGTGGTGTGTGTGTGTGTTGTGTGTGTGTGGGGTGTGGTGTGTGTATGTGTATAAACAAACTTCCCCCGGGAAATCAAGAAATGTTTTAAATTTTTTTGTGCAAAAAGGTTTTTATTTCAACAGTAAACTCTCCTCTCTCTCTCCCCCCTTTCCCCTCCTCTCTCTCTCTCTCTCCAGTCACTTTTCATCACTCTCTCCCTCCACCACTCCTCACTCTCTCTCTCCTCACTCACCACTCACTCACTCTCTCTCTCTTTTCTTCTCTCTCTCGCCCACTCATCCTCACCACTTCACTACTCACCATTTCCCACTCACTCACTCCCCACCACTCACTCCTCTCTCTCACCCTTTACTCACTCACTTTCTCTCGCCCATCACTCACTTTCCTCTTCTTCCCATCCCATCTTCCTCTCTCTTTCCCCTTTCTCTTCCTTCACCCTTTCTCTCCCCTCTCCTCTCTTTTTTTTCTTCTCTCTCTCTCTGTAAAAAAATTTACCCCAGCAATAAATAACGTTTTAATTTTGTGCACAAGAGTTTTTTTTCAAGGGTGAACCTCTCCTCTCTCTCTCTCTCTTCTTCTCTCTCTGTCTCTCTCTCTGTCCCCCCTTCTCTCTCTCTCTCTCTCTCTCTCTCTCTTCCTCCCCCTTAAAAAAAAAAAAGTTATTGGGTGGTTGAATTAATCTTGTGACTCCCCCCCCCCCCCAAAAAAAAAAAAAAAAAAAAAAAAAAAAATTATTAATTACTCCCAAAAAAAAAGAAAAATATTGGTTTTTATGAAAAACATGTGTCCGAAAGTTTACCAGATTTCCAGAATAAACACTTTTTAGAAAAAAAAGCTGAAATTGTTCTTTTTATGTTTTTATCTTTATAAATATGCCTAAAAATTAGATTCCGCAAGGCAATTTTTTAAAACCTTTTTATTCATTTACATAGATGCCATTAAACGATCCTCCGAAGCCCCTCCCTATTTTTCCAGAATATAAACATTTGGGAATTCTGCCTCTAAAATGGAAACTTTTTACAAAAAAAGCTATCTTATTTTTAAAAATGCCCGACCGGGGCCCCCTAGGCTTTGAAAAAAAATTTCAAAATAAAGAAGTTTCGTCATGTTTACAAGATAAAAGTACCTTTTTCCGGAATAGATCTTTTTCCCTTTACTCCCTTCCCCTTTTTTTTCTCTTCTTGTTTTGTTTTTGTCTTTTCTTAAAATTTGCCTCTGCCTCCCCCGTCCTTCAAATTTTACTTATTCCGCCTCTCTCTCTTTTTTCCTCCCTCTCTCTGTTTTGTTCTCTTTCTCCTCTCTTGTAAAGGGAATCTTTGTCCTCTTTTTTTTGATTTTTTATTTTCTCCGCTCTCTCTCTCTTTTTGTATTTGTCTAGAACACTGGTAAGAGACCTCCTCTATGCATGATGTGCTAGAAAACACGTAGCTAGAGAGAGAGACCTCCTCTGTGCATGATGTGCTAGAAGAACACGTGGCTAGTGAGACCTCCTCTGTGCATGATGTGCTAGAACACGTGGCTAGAAAGACCCTCCTCTGTGCATGATGTGCTAGAAGAACACGTGGCTAGTGAGACCTCCTCTGTGCATGATGTGCTAGAACACGTGGCTATAGAGACCTCTGTGCATGATGTGCTAGAACACGTGGCTAGAGAGTACCTCCTCTATGCATGATGTGCTAGAAGAGAGGGTGCCACAAGGAACTTTAGTTTGACTGTTGCGGCCCATGCCTTTTTGTATAGAAACAAACACTGTAGGAATCAATCTCTTGTCTGTCTGTCTGTCTGTCTGCCTCTCTCCCTCTCTCTCTCTCTCTCTCTCTCCCTCTCCAGCTCCTCTCCGACTCATCTCTCCTCTCACTCTCTTCCGTATTTGTTTGTGTCTCTATCTCTTTGACTCCTCTCTCTCTCACTCTCTCTCTCTCTCTCCTCTCTCTCATCTCCCTCTCTGTATTTGTGTATCTCTGTCTTCTGACTCTCTCTCGCTCTGTATTTGTGTCTTCTCTGTCTCTGTCTCTGTCTCTCTGCTTCTCTCTCTGTGTTTTGTGTCTCTCTGACTGTGCTCCTCTGTTTTTTTGTGTATCTCTATCTCTCTGACTCTCTCTCTGTCTCTCATATCTCTCTCTCTCTCTCTCTCTCTGTATTTGTGTATCTCTGTCTCTCTCTCTGTAATTGTGATCTCTGTCTCTCTGTCTCTGTATTTGTGTATCTCTATCTCTCTGACTCTCTCTCTCTGTATTTGTGTCTCTGCTCTCTGTCTCTGTATTTGTGCATCTCTGTCTCTCTCTCTCTCTGTATTTGTGTATCTCTATCTCCCTGACTCCTCTCTCTCTCTCTGTATTTTTGTGTATCATGTCTCTCTGACTCTCTCCCTCTCTCTCTGTATTTGTGTATATCTCTCTAACTCTCTCCTCTCTCTGTATTTGTGTAGCTCTCTCTCTGATCTCTCCCTCTCTCTCTGTATTGTGTGTATCTCTGATCTCTCTCTCTCTCTTCTCATTTCTGTTCTCTCTTCTCTCTCTCTGTATTTGTGTATCTCTGTCTCTCTGACTCTTCTCTCTTCTCTCCTCTCTCTCTCTCTTCTTTTGTTTTTTGTGTATATCTCTCTGACTCTCTCCCTCCTCTCTGTATTTGTGTATCTCTGTCTCTCTCTCTGTGTATTTGTTTATCTCTGTCCTCTCTCTCTGTAATTAGGTATCTCTGTCTCTTGGTTCTGTATTTGTTTTCCTATCTCTCTGACTCTCTCTCTCTCTCTCTGTATTTGTGTATCTCTGTCCCCTCTCTGTATTTTTTGCATCTCTCTCCTCTCTCTCTCTCTCTGTAATTGTGTATCTCTATCTCTCTGACTCTCTCTCTCTCTCTCTCTCCTCCTTCTCTCCTTCTTCTCTCTCTCTTCTCTCTCTCTTTTATTTGTGAAATCTCTGTCTCTTGACTCTCTCTCTCTCTCTGTTTTGTGTATATCTCTCTGATCTCTCTCTTGACCAAGATGGCGGACTGAGGAGATCGGTGAACGTTAACCGTCTGTCAATATTATTGAATTTCACTGGCTATAATGTCACAACAGTTTAATTAGTGTACTGGAGAATGTATGATTGTTCACTTGACTCAAGGATGTAAGTACCGTCACCCATCGACCTTTAGCACATCATTGACGAAAAACACCATTGTTAGAACGTTGGGCGCCTGATCATCATTTTAAAATCCAAAACATATTCAAATAAAATCGAATAAATTTTTAAACAGTTTACACACACATGCTCTGCCATCACGATCACGAAATGTCGCAAAATAAACTGATCGCGGCATCCAAAGGCTTGAATATGAAAAAGCTTGTGCAAGTTGATGATAGTCATTGTAGATTTACATTGCCAAGCAAATCGCATGAATAAAGAATAAGAATTATGCTGATTTAACGAACATCAGTTCCAAGTTACAAAAAATGAATCTCTCAACACATTAACAATCTATAAATAAGTCTAGCCTACAAATCCAAACATCGCCTACCTCATGGCAATCTTCCCGAAATGGTTGTGGAATTCTGGCTGATGCTAGCCGCTCTGGCCCACACCAACCCATGACCTTGGCCCAGTCCGTAGACCCCCCTCCCCCCCCCCCCCCCCCCCCCCCCCCCCCTGGGGGGGGTGTGGGGGGATTTATGAGTGGAATTTTCTGATACTTTGTTTATTTAAAAATTTTTATGGCATATGTTATCCCGCTGTAACACCAGGTTATTTCAGAATATACTGAGCGTTACACTATAGTAACCCTACCGATAGGTGATTATTCAGGGGGTGGGGTTATTTTAAGTCTCTTAAATCAAATTTCTTCTTAAGTATTTGTATTAAATTTGGTACCAAATAAAGAATACTAAAAAAGGCAATCTCTCAGGACATTTCAAACCATAAAAGGGAATGCGGAACAGTTCTTACAACAAAATTAAAATGCATATGAAAACATGTACGATACAAAAAAACAACTTGCAATGGAAATAACATGTTTTAAATACGATAAAAAAACCTCCCCACCCTATTCATTGCTGATGTCACGCATCTGAAAGACACATCACCCAAGCTCCCAAACTGATTTGGGACTAATTTTTTTTTGTTTTTTTTTTTTACTCGAAGAGCACGGTTTTAGTGTTTCCCCCCCCCCCCCCCCCCCCAGCAAACACTTGCTCCTTGCCCCACTGCACAGACAGCAACTGTGACATTCACAAGACCAGTTCCCCTCAAAGTTTGGCAAAACACGCCAAGGAAAGAGCAGTTTGTATGGGAAGTTCCCTAGTCTGACAAGATGTCTTGGAAGAATTTTTCCCGGGGCCACCCCCAATTTTGCTTTTCCTTGCTACTGCTAATCAAAAACTAATGTTTCCCTTTGCCCCCTTGCTTTGCTGCTGCCTGTGACACTTTGGACTGCATGTGGTTTTTTTCTGTGAGGGGGTGGTGGGGGGTTGGCATGTATTAACATTGACTGCATCCTTTCTATCCCCTTTCCTGTGAGAGACCCCCACCTCCCCACCCAGCCCCATTTAAATTCCCATCTTTGGCTCAAATCGGAGACAACCCCCCCAAAAAATCAAAAACTTTAGCTTTGTAGAGCCCCGGGTTGGAAATGAGGTCGACAACATTCAAGTTTTTTGGTTCTTTTTTTCCCTTTTCTTTTTCAAAGCAGGTGGTACGTGTTTCTGGTTTTAGATGCTGGAGCTTGGGGGTTTTGAGGAGCGGAATAGTTTTGTTTGAGGGAACTGGTCCTGCCTGTGTCCCCTTTCACCTCTTGAATACTATCCATTTGGATGGGGGGGTTTTCCTCTAAAGGGTTTCTTTTTTTCAGGGGCAAAGTTATCCCCCCAAAAATGAATCACTTTTTTCTGTTCCAAACTCACCGTTGAAGGCGAAGACTACACACTGATGGGTGGGCAGAGGGGGTAGAAGAGTAGAGAACGTTTAAACACACACACCAAAAACACACCACAACACACACACACACACCACACA
>JAMYXO010007782.1:0-11684 GCA_033310375.1 Conus canariensis
GTGTGTTGTGTTTGGGGGGCGCGCGCGCCGGGTCATTTTTTACAGCATTCGTAGGTTGTGCTGCGTCCAGGGGGGGGGGGGGGGGGGTCGGGGTGTCTCGTTTGGTGTGTGTGGGGGTGTGTGTGTGTGTGTTGGGGTGGGTGTGTGGGGGTGGGGCTGGTCGTGCGGCTGCGTGCGTGGGGGTTTGTATGTGTCATGGGTTACTTTACACGAACGTGTGTTTTTTTGGGGGGTGGGGGGTTGGGATTTGGGGTTGTGTATTTGTGGTGGGGGGTTGGTGTGTTTTGTGAAGGAGAAGAAGAGAGAGAAAAGGGGAAGCGGTGTGTGGGGGTGTTGTGTGGTGGTTGTGGGGGTTTTTGGTGTGTTAACCCTTTTACTATTTATTAAACACTAATCAAAAGCCCACACACTACTACCACCACCACTACTGTACGTACTACTATAGAAACCTAAAAACTAACATCAACTTATGGGCAATTTTTAAAAAACTTTTAAAGTCTCATTTTGTCACAAAATTTATTTTGGGTTTTACTCGGCTCTGTGTTCCTATCTTGTCTAAAAGCATTGAGCTGGGTCTTTTGAATCACTAATTTGAGAGCAAAAGTTCCACAGCCTGACGCCTTTTTAAGGCAAAAAACGGCAATTAAAAAATCGGGGGCTAACTGATGAAAAGGGGTTTTACCCCCTTTCCCCACTCCCTTTAATCATCCCTAAAAATTAAAAGTCCCCCCTTTATTGCGGGGTGGACGGGGGGGGAAAAGGGTGCCCACTGCCTTCAATCCCCCTGAAAAATTAGAAAGTCACCCCTTTTTATTGCTGGGGGAAAAGAGGGGGAAAGGGGTTTTCCCACTTTTTAATCTCCCTGAAATTGAAAAGTCACCCTTTATTCTGGGGTGGACGGGGGGGGAAGGTTTTCCCACTCCCTTTAAAATCACCCCTAAATTAGAAATCACCCTTTTTTTCGGGTGGAAGGGGGGGGGAAGGGTGTCCACTCCTTCTATATCCCTGTTTTGAAAGTACCCTTTTATGCGGGGGTGGACGGGGGGGGGAGGGTTTGCCCTCCCTTTAATCATCCTGAAATTAGAAAGCCCCACCCCTTTATTGCTGTGTGGACGGGGGGAAAGTCCCCCCTTTATTGGGGTGGAGGGAGGAAAGGGGGGCACCCCTTTATTGCTGGGGGGAGGGGGGGAAAGTCACCCCTTTGTTGTGGTGGACGGGGGGAAGCCCTTTTTTTAAATTGTGGGTAAAAGGGGGAAGGGGAGGGTCAAAAGAACAAAAGGGGCCCCACGAGAGGTTCAAACTCCGACGTCATTTTTGCCTTAACCGCCCCTACGCACTGACCCGATGTCTACCATGAAACTGCTCCTTTTGGGATTTACTATACCTGATCTGATGTTTACCTTTTACAGATGGGTCTTGTGTGGTCCAAATTCAGTGTTTGGCTTTTGGGGTAAGACTTTTGTTGTTGTTGTTGTGTGTGGGTGTGGCGTGCGTGCGTGGTGCGTGTTTTGCGTGCGGCGTGTGTGTTTTTTGGGTGTGGGGTTTTTGTGTGGTGGGGGTTGTGTGTGTGTGTGTGGTGTGATATCATGTTTATTTGTGAATGCACCTTACCGTTTGTCTTTTTTCAACAATGTCGATTTCGTTTTTTCGTTCCTTTGCCGTTGTTTGTTTTTGGGGTTTTTTTACTTTTTTTTAGGATTAAAGGATTTATATCATGTTTTAAGTAAAATAAAAAAACAAAATGGCAATCTTACTCATGATGGTATAAACCACCCCTAAACCCCAAGCAAAAGCTGCCTTCCCCACCGAAATGCCCCCAGCACACGGGCAGTATAAACGCACAGAACAATAAAGGAAACGTCCCCCGAAAGATGTTGCAAGCTTGTCTGTATTCCCCCACTGGGGCACTTTTACTCAGCAACCAAATAAAATGAACAAATATCACATTTTTTATGCAAGCTTGGGGACAGCCTTTTTGTCATGTATTTTGACAAGTACCGGACGAAAAATAACAAGTACAGGTTACCCGATTTTATTGAAAATAAAAAAAAAATATAAAAGACCGGGAACATAAAAAAAGAAACAAGAGAAAAGCTATAAACGTTTTTTCCCGTTTTTTTCCTGATCGCGTGAGTATCCCTTTAAAGGAAAACCCCTTTTGGGTGGGGTAACGTTAGTAATGGTATTCTGGTAATCATGGGCAAGGTCTGTGACCTTTTAAGAAAATACTTAAAATTTTCAGAAAGATCGGCCAAAAACTTTGGATTTTTAAAGAAGAAAAAACCCTTATGGGCCGTTAGTAACGGAATAAGGTTTAAAAAAACCCATCGGGCATCATCCCCTACGCTAATGAAAAATTTCTTAAAATTTTCAGGGGAAAAAAACGGCACGTACTTTTCTTTGATTTTCCTTTAAAAAAGAAAAAAAAAATTACGGCCCTTTCACCTTTTGTAACGGCTTAACAGTAAAAAAAAATTTGGGGCATCTTCGTGACCCCTAATGAAACATACCTAAAATTTTCGAAAGATCGGCCATACTTTTTGATATCCATAAAGAAGAAAAACGTTAAAGGCCGTTACAGTCGTTAGTAAAAGGTTTAAAAATAATAAAAAAATGGGGGTTTTTTCTGACCCATAATGAAAAATTTTCTAAAATTTTCAAAAGATCGGCCAAGTATTTTTAAAATACCATAAAGAAGAAAAAACCCTTAGGGCGTTTTTTAACCCTTAGTAACGGGTATAATGGGGTAAACTAAAAACATCGGGCTCCCTAACCCATAAAGAAATACCCGGTAATTTTGAAAAGATTTTGGCCAAGTACTTTTCTGGGTATTCCATAAAGAAGAAAAAAAAAAGTTTAAAAGGCCGTACAGCCGTTGAAACGGTTTTTAAAAAGGGAAACTAAAACACGGGCTTTACCTAACCCTAAAGAACATACCTGCTAATTTTCCCCAAAGATCACAAGTACTTTCTGGATATTTCATTAAAAAAAAAGCCGTTACACCTTTTTTAAAAGGGTAAACGGAAAAAATAAATCATCGGGCATCTTGGACCCAAAAAAACTACCTGCTAATTTTCACAAAGGTCGGCCAAAGTCTTTTGAATTTCCTTAAGGAAAAAAAGCGTTACGGCGTTAAAAAGCCGTTTAACGGTATAAAAGGGAAAAAAAAAACGGGCATTATTTTGACCCATAATAATTTTTTACCCCAAAAAAATTTTTAAAAGATCGGCCAAGTGCTTTCTGAGTTTCTTAAAAAGAAAAACTGTTACAGGCCGTTACTCTTATAAAATATAATTTAAACAAAACATCCATATCCCCCCAAAATAACAACCTCTAAAAAAAATTTGTTTTTGGGGAAAATTTTTAAAAAATTTTTTTTTTTGTTTTTTTTTTCTTTTTTTTTTTTTTTTTTGGTTTTTTTTTTTTTTTAATAAAATTTTTTCTAACAATTTTAAAAATGGTTTTTTGAATTTTTTTATAAAGGAAAAAAAATTTGTTTAAATTAATATTTGGGGGGGAAATTTTAAAAATTTTTTAAAGTAAATTTTTGAAATTTTTTTTTTTTAGAAAATTTGAATATTTTAATATTATAAAGGGAAAAAAAAAATTAAATTTTTTAAAACCTTAAGGTAAAATAAAAAATGGGGTTTATTAATAAATAATAAATTTTAATATATAATTTTTTAATAAAATTTTAAAAAAAAAAAAAATTTTTGTTTTTGATTTTTTTCATAAAAATTTGGGTTGTTTATATTTTTTTAATAAGGGATTATTTGATTTTAATTTTTTATTAAAATTTTAAAAATAAAATTTTGGTTTTTTATAAAAAGAAAAAATTTTTTTTTTTTAAATAAAAAAATTTTTTGACCCCCATAATTAAAAATTTTTTAAATTTTTTTAGTTTTTTTTTTTAAAAAAATTTTTTTTATTATTATCCCTTTATTTTTTATATTTAATTTTTTAAAAAAAAAAATTTTTTAAAAATATCTTTTAAAATTATAAAAAAAAAAAAACTTATTTTTTTTTTATAATATTAATTAAATAAAATGGGATATTTTTAATTTTTTAATTTATTTTTTTAGAAAGATGGCCCAAATACTTTCGAATATTCCCAAAAGGAAAAAAAAACCGTTAAGGCGTTCGCCGTTAGTAAAAGGGTGAACGGTAAAACTAAAAAAAAACGGGCATATCCCTGACCTTAATGAAATACATACACATTTTAGATAGTCGGCCCAGTAAGTTTTGGCTGGGCGAGTGGAAAACATTTTGACCACGGACGACGGAAGACAGACACCACAGGCGGATTTTTTGTCCCTTTTAAAGTATCCTGTTCTTTTAAAAACGGGGGTACAAAACCGTCTTGGTGGTGTACCGTTAGTGATGTATTCTGGTAAACCGGCCATATCTGTGACTTAAGAACTTTTTACAAATTTTTGAAAGATGGCCAAAACTTTTTGAGATTTTCCATAAGGAAGAAAACCATTAGGGCTGTTTTGCAACGGCTATCGGGTAAACTAAAAAAATCGGGCATCATCCCTGACCCATATGACATGCTACAAAATTTTCGAAAAAATCGTCTACGTATTTTGAGAGATTCCCTAAGAAGGAAAACCGTTGGGGCGTTTTTTTTAAACCGTTAGTACGGCTATAACGGTAATCCAAAACTAGGGCCTCATCTGTGAAAACCTAATGAATATAAAACCAAAATTTTCGAAAGATCGGGGCCCCGTACTTTCTGGAATTCCATAAAAAAAAAAAAAAACCTCATGGGTCGTTTAGCCATTAGTAACGGCTATAAACGGTAAAATAAAACGTGGGCATCACCATGACCCATAAAGAAAAATGCCCACAAATTTTCGAAATTCGTTTGTACTTTCGGGGAGTTCTAAAGAAAAAAAAACCTTAGGGGGCCCTTATAGCCGTTATACAGGCTATAACGGTAAACCAAAAATTGGGGCATTTCCCGTGACCCCCTAAAAAGAATTACCTACAAATTTCAGAAAAATCGGCCACGTACTTTCTAGTATTCCATTAAAAAAAAAAAAACCATCGGGTCGTTATAGCCATTAGTAACGGCTTAAGGTAAAAAAAAACTCGGGCATCATCCTGCCCCTAATGAACATACCTAAAAATTTTCAGAAAGATCGGCCAAGTACTTTCGGAGATTTTTCCCTAAAGAAAAAAAAAAAACCCCGTCTGGGCAGTTATAGCCGTTGTAACGGCTATAACGGTAAGCAAAAAAACATCGTTATCACCCGTTCCCCCATAATAAACTTTCCCTAAAAATTTTTCAGAAAGTATTTTGAAAAATTCCATAGAAGAATACCTTTGGGGCCTTTTATAGCGTTCTAACGGCAGACGGTAAAAAAAAACGTCGGGCATATCCTAACCCATTTAAACATCCGTTTTTTTTTTCACAAGGATCGGCCCAAGTACTTTCTGGATTTCCATAAAGAAGAAAACCGTTACAGGGCCGTTACAGCCGTTAAAACACTATAACGGAAAAAACAAAAAACATCGGGCATCCCCTGCCCCATATGAATATACCTGATAATTTTCCAAAGACGGCCAAGTATTTTCTGGATATTCAGAAGAAAAAAAACCTTAAAGGGCGTTAAAGCGTTAGAACGGCTTAACGGGGTAAACTAAAACATCAGGCATTTTTTCTGACCCAAAAAATAAAACTTACCGCTATTTTCACAAAGTCGGACCATATTTCAAAAGGAATTTTCCCCTGAAGAAGAAAAAATCGTTCAGGCGTTCAGCCGTTGAAAAGGCTTAAAGGGGTAAACTAAAAATCGGGCATTATTCGGGGCCCCATAATAAAATCCCTGTAATTTTCAGAAAGACGGCCAAGTATTTTTCTGAGATATTCCATAAAGAAGAAAAACCGTTTACAGCCGTTACGCCGTTAGTAAGGGCTATAAACGGGGTAAAAAAAACATCGGCATATCATGCCCCATAATGAATACACCGCTAATTTGCGAAAGATCGGCCAAGTACTTTCGAATTTTCCATAAGAAGAATAAACGTTACGGGGCCGTTACACCCGTTTAGTGAGGGCTAAACGGTAAACTAGAACAGGGGCATCACCCTGCCCATAATGAACATAACCTACAAATTTCAGAAAGATCGGCCGTTTTTTTTGTTTGGGGCGAGTGGAAAAAATTTTTGGGGAAAGGACGGACACCAGCGCACACACAACACACACCACACACAACACACACCCACACACAACACACACACACACACCAAACAAGATTTGGCGTTCCCATTCTAAATTACCCCCTGTTTATAAAAAACTGGGAGACAAAAAAACAAAGGGAACTGGGTGTATGTCAATAAGGGAAATTTTTACCCCCCTTCCCCCCCTCTTCCCCAATTTCCGAAGACTGATTGTCCAGATGAAAAGTAAGTGGTGTTCAGTTTCTAAGTTTTGAGCGGGTGTTTTTTTGGGGCTTTTTGCCTTAAAAACTATCGGGGTAACCTTATGCGTATACTTGGAAAAATCTGTTGGGTTGACTATAAATATGTTTCATTGTTTAAACGCTTGGTAAAGGTGAAAAATAAATCTTATGCTTTGTTTAAATTACCTTCCAATGCTATTTACCCACCTATTTGCCCCCAGTGAAGTATATTTTCTTCAACTGATTACCAGGTGTTTTGGTTTCCTACCACTGGTTTAAAATCCCTCAAACGTGAGGAAGAAAGGGAAAGTGGAGGAGGAAGTGAAAGGTGATGGGGTTTTGTTAAGTTCCCTTTGTGGTTGAGGCCTCACCTCCTCCCTTGGGGGTCTTCGGCCAGGTGGGGGTTCCGTGGGCTTAGGCAGGGTTTAAATTCAAACAAAAACAATTTTTTTCACAAAAAGGAAAATTCAATGTCCAACGTTTTTTGATTTTTTTTCAAAATTAACACAATCAAGTAAAAAAAAAAAAAAATTTAAAAAAAATATCCCGAAAAAAAGCATCTGTTTAGTCATTTTTTGTTTTGCACTTTAAACAAACCTGTGCCCAAACCCCCAAACACCACCACCACACACCACAAACCCCACAACACACACACACACACAACAAATGACACACGAAAGCACCACACACACACACACACACCCCAAAACCCACAACAAAGTACACATTAATCCCCCCCCCCATACACAACATCAGTTAATTCCCTTTTTGATTCGTCACATGTAAAAAAAAAATAAGGTTCTCAGCCCCCCAGAAGGGGCCCCGGAACCCTAAGGTTAGACCGACACCTGGCCCGATCTGGCCAAGAAAACCCATGGCACAAGGAGTGGACAGCGACTGACCACAGCAGGGGCTACGGGGCCCGTAATACGTCAAAAAAACCAGAGGGGCAGACCCTTCAGCCTCTCCAACCCCCGGGAAACACCACACCGGCGCAGACCTCGAACTCTTTACAGAACTGCAAAACCGTCAGAGGGGGATTTCATGCCCCCCTTATGGTGATATACTTGTGGAAAGACCTGCCCACAAGACACAGGGACCCGCTGGGGACTTCGCTTGATTAATAAATTGGGGGTATTTTTAATCTTGTTGTATCTACTTTTTATGCATTGTATTTTATTCCTTTATAAATCCTTAGTATTGCTCTAAACTATTGCACATCACAATTACAGCAACCATTTTATCCTTGGCTACTAATTTTTAATTGCTTACTATTTTTGCTACATACAATTACGCATACCATTCTATGCCTTTCTACTAATTTATTTGATTCTCTACCACTTTGCTAATCAAATCTAGCATACCATTAAAAAAAAAAAACGAACAGCCGTGGGGGGTTTTTCCTTAACCCTCTCCTTTCCCCCCTTCTTTTAGCCACTGTTACTACTACTCAAATTTATCGTCGTCACTTATCCAAAAAGTGGGGGCATTCCTCCCTTTTTAATTTTCTTCAACTTTTCTTTATCTCCTATCTCATAGTGCCATTGCTCTTTTATCCTTACATTATTTTTTTTTGTCATCATGATTATTTTAAAATCCATGGTCCCCTTCCCCCAAAGGCCTCAACACCCTTTTGCGCCGAATATAGAAAAATAAGTGGTTTGGGTCGTTTTTCGTTTTCTTTGCCCCAATGTTGGGGTTTTTTTTGCCTTGAAGAAAACCCAAAGGTCGAAACGATGTGTTTTGTCCTGTAATCTGTTGTCCATCCGCTAGCGGAAAATAATAACTTTCCTCCTTTTAAAAAACTTGGAGCAAAAATCACGTTTTGTTTTGGTGTGAAAAATTTCACTTGTGTCGTTTTTATGCTGTTCCTCCAAACATGTCATGGTCCTGCCCCCTTTTTTGTTTTCTGTCATTTCAGCACAAGATTTTAAAAATAAGGCAAGGGAAAACATACCGACCATTCTTGAAAATGTTTTAAACAAAAAACAAACAACAAAAAGGAAGGGGTGTCCCCTTCCCCCACGTGTAACAAAAAAAGGCGGGGTGAATTTTAATTCTCTCTCTCTCTCTCTCCTCTTTTTCTCTCCTCTCCTCTCTTCCCCACCTCACACACACAACACACCCCCACACACACACACACACAAAAACATACCCACACCAAAGCACAAAACACAAAAACACATTTCCCCAAAAACCACACACACACACACACACGCCACACGCACTTTTCTTTTTCTCTTTTCTTTCCTTCTCTTTTTCTCTCTCTCTCTCTCTCTCTTCTCGACCGTTTCACTTGTCCGTTCGTCTACCTGTCTTCCATTCTATGTAATTAAAAAATGATCTTTAAAAAGTTTGGGCATGTGTTCAAATTCAGAATTTTCAACAATCCACTAACTTTCACACTCTCCTTTCGTTACCCTTTTAAGTGTTTTTTTGTGACATTATTTGTCCCTTTGGGGGTCAAGGGCAGCAGTTGGGTCTAAAAAATGGTCATCGAAAAATGTGTTGCATATGAAAATTTAAATTTGGTCTTTGTTTTGGGGCCTTGTTTTTTTTTTTTTGCTCGTTTTTGGTCATGCTTTTTTGCATGCGGCGCTATTTGTGTGTGGTTGTGTGTGTGTGTCGTGGGGCATACATACCCAAAACATACCACATCCGGCACGCGTAGTACGCGTGCACGCGCGCCCCAACACACCACCCAAACAAAAACAACAACACCACACACCAACTTTTCGCGCACAACACCCCCGCCACTTAGCACCGCCACGCTTACGCACGGCGCGCGGGGCGCGCACACCAAAAACCCACAACACCCCCACACACACACACCCCAACCCCACAAAAAGTCATAAACAAACACACACAAAAAACACCATAACACACCACCCCGCCCACGCACGTACCCCACATCACCACACCCACACCCCACACCACACACACCCACACCACCCATATATACACAACACACACACACAACACACACACAACACACACACATACAAACACACAGCGCGCCGCGCTCTCGCGCGCTATCACAGTACAAAAAACGACAAACGGACTGAAACGACTGACTGAGAAAAACCCTTTACGTCAGTTAACATAATTATTGGGGTTGTACGACTTTTAAAAAAAAACCTTTTAAATAAATTAATAGAAACGAAAATAATTACAAAAAAACTCTGAATGAGATAAAAATCAAAGGAAATTTAAACAGGGAAACTTTTAAAAACATTAATTGTAATAATAAAAAAAATTAAAACTTTAAAACTTTTTTTATAAAATTTAAATTTTTCTCTCTTCCCCCCTCTCCCTCCCCCCCCCCCCCCTCCCTCCCTCCCTTTTTCTCTCTTCTCTCTCTCTCTCTCTTCTACACCCCACCCCAACACACAAACCACACACACACAGAGACCACCACCAAAAAAAAATACAAAAAAAACAACACACACACACACACACCCCACACGCAGCAGCACGCACGCACGCACACACACACACACAACAACACACACAACACCACAAAAACACACAAGACCCACATTTCCCCCCCCCCAAACTCACACGCATGCGTGCACGCACAAAATGCACTTTACAGGCAAACAAATAAAACCAAAAATTCTCTTTTCTCTCTCTCTTCTCTCTCTCTCTCTCTCTCTCTCTCTTCTGTCTCTCGAAGAACACACAACACCACACACACCCACACACAAAACACACCCCCAAACACCCACACACCAACCAAAAACACATACACCTTGACGTGCTTTCAAAGGTTTGTGGTCTCTCAGTTTTTTTTGATTGTTTTTGTTGTTAGGGGGGGGGGGGGGGCTACTAAATGAGGGGGGAATGTTGTTCTTGGGCCGTCCCACTTTGTGTTTGTAGGCGCCTTTGATTTTTTTTTTTACCCCCTGCTGAAAGAAAACAGACAGTCCCCCTCCCCCCCCCCCAACCCAAACCCCCCCGCCCTTTCCCCAAAAAATTTTCCCCCCCCCCCCCCCCCCCCCCCCCCCCCCCCCCCCCCCCCCCCCCCCCCCCCCCCCCCCCCCCCCCCCGCCCCATTGGGGAGGTAACGGGTTTGTTCACTGCATATTTTTCCCCTTCTTTTTTTGTTGCGTCTTTGTTCTCTCTCTCCTCTCTTCTCTCTCTCCTTTTCCTCTCTCCCTTCCCCTGCGGTTGACGGACAAGCCGCCCATGCATCGATGCTAAATAGGGGAAAGGGGGGGGGGGGGGTCGTGCGGGGTGATGGTTGGGGAAAGGGAAAAAAGGGGGGGTGACTGGGGGAAGTTTGTGTTGTGTGTGTGTGTTGTGTGTGGTTGTGGTGTGTGTGTGTTGGTGTGTGGTGTGTGTGTGTGTGTGTGTGTGTTGTGTGTGGTGGGTGTGGTTGGGGTGCGTGCGTGTGTGTGTGGTGTGTTGTGTGTGTGTGTGTGTGTGTGGTTGTGTTGTGTTTGTTTTGTGTGTGTGGTTGTGGTTGTGGAAAAAGGAAAGAGAGAGGAGAGAAGAGGGGGGGGGGGGGCCGCGGGTGTGGGAGGGGGGGGGGGGGGGGGATGTGGGGGGGATGTGAGGGGGGGGGTTTGCTTAAAATTCTTCGGGTGATGGCCTGCCCTTTTCCGGGCACAAGAACCAAAAAAAAGGGAAAGGAGGGGTCGGAGGGCGGCTGGTAGCAGTGGTGGGGGGAGAGAGAGGGGGGGGGTGGGGGGGGCTGGAGGGTAGGGGAAAGGGGGGGGGGGGTGGAAACTTTGTAAGCAAACTGTCCGAATGGGTGAAGAGAACGATTTGCATTATACGCCATGTTTCCCACTGCCATGGGCCGCACTGTCCCACCCCTCACCATGCCCCGCCCCCATGCCATTTGTCACTCATGCCATGTCACCCCCTGCCTGCTACTCACTGCCATGTCCGCACTGCCTTTTTTTCAGACATGCCATGTTACACACCTGTTACCCCCCCTGCCCTGTTACCCACTGCCAGCCCGCACGGGGGGCCATGTTACCCCCCCCCATGCCACGCCGCCTGTTTGTCAACACAGCCTTTACCCACGCCATGTTCCCCCGCCATGTTACCCAATGTCAGTATCACTGCCCCTTTACTCATGCCAGTTTCCCACTGCCCCGTTACCCACTTGCCTGTTACCCGCTGCCATGTCACCCCCTGGTCTTGTCACTCAGGGCCCGTACTCATGCCATGTTACCCATGCCATTGTCACTCACTGCCATGTTACCCCCTGCCTGTTACCCCTGGCCATGTTTTCCCTTTCCGCCGCCGCCCCCCCCCCATTGCCCC
>JAMYXO010000077.1:0-7500 GCA_033310375.1 Conus canariensis
TCTCTCTCTCCCCCCTCTCTCTCTCCTGTCTCTTATATAGTTAACGGAAAAAAAAAAAAAAGCTGAAAATTTTTCCCAAAACAGCCCTTTTTATGCAGAACAGTGTTCCTCGTCATCAAAAGGGGGTCCCCTACATAAAAGGGAAAAATGATTCGGGGGGATGTCCAAAAACCCCAAAACTATCTTGTTTCGCATTGAAACCAAATTATATAACTGAATCTTGCATAACCTTTTCGTCCCAAAGGGGATTTTTTTAAAACATTAAGAGACTTTTTTTTCAAAAGGGGAAAAAAACTTTTTTTTTGGGGAAAAACCCTGCGTTGCCATTCATTACTTTCCATATATGGTGCCAATTATTTTAAAAAGGGGAACTAATAAGGGTTATTAAACTCGGGGGACGAACTGTTGCTCGTTTTTTCCCCCCCGGGGTGATCTACACGTTCCCCAAAACCCGTTCGGAAAACTTCATTGGGTTTGTGTGCACATTTTCCCCTTAAAAACCTTTTTCCTTTTGTAAAACCCCCAGTCGTAGGCGTGCCCCTCAAACGTGTTTTTGGTAGTTTAAAAAGCCCCTTGGGGGACTACTTGATAATTTCCCAAAAATTTTTTTATATACAAAGAGTATCCGCCATCTCTCCATATAAAACGTTTGGGGTTTCTTTTAACCCAACAAATAAAAATTTTTAAAAACCCCAATTTTAAAAAAATTCATTGAAAACAGCATTACAATTAGACAGAAAAAGGCTAGAAAATTTTAAAGATAATGCATGCATTAAGATAATGAATGGAAAACCCCCTTTCTTTGCATAAAAAGGGGAATTTCCCCTTTTGATAAAATCATCATCATTTAAAAGGGTGGGTGGTTGAGTCAGTTTTAAAAAATTTTTGTTTTTTCACCTGATGTTACTGTATTACTCCTGTGTAGAGGGCTTCGGCAAAATTTTCCCAAATTTTAAAGGGGTTTTTTTTTTATTTATTTTTTTTATTTATTTATTTTATTATTTTTTTTTTTTTTTAACCCTTTTGATTTGATACCCGCGGGGGTTTAATGGCCCCCATTTTTTTTGCAATCACAGGAACAGGAAAAAAGTTATTGTCCCCTAACATACCCCCCATTTGTCAAAAATTTAAAAAATCTATCAAAGTTTTCTCTCTCCCCCTCCTCCCCCTCTCCCCTCCCCCCCTCTCCCCCCTTTTTTTTTCTCTTCTCTCCCCTCTCTCTCTCCTGTCTGTCTGTCTGTCTGCCCGTTCTCCCTCCCTCTCTTTTCCTCTCTCTCTCCCCTCCTCTCTCTCTCTCTGACTGTTTACCTTTTAAAAGAGAATGATCTCCCCCAATTTGTTTCTGTTAGTAAGTACAAATGGGGGACGAAAGTTCAGCTGCTTTTTATGAACGTACGAACCCCCTGACCAGTCTCACCCATTGTTAAAAAAAACCCGCTGACCTTGTAAAAGTTAAAATTAATCAAGCCTTGCCCCGGGGAATGAATGTTTTGTGTATGCTGATAAAAACCCGATGAAAACTATTAAATTTGGGCATAGGTATAAAAAAAAATTTGGGGGTTGACCTTGAATTAAAAAAAAGCAAAAAAGTATTAAAAAACCCAGATAAAAAAAATTCCATAGAACTAATAAGGGGTAATGAAAAAACCCCTTCCCTATGGCCAGAAAAGGAGAGAGTATAAGGAATTTTTAAAAATTTTAAAAAAGGGAAATTTTCATAATGAAAATTTTTTGCATCTTGAAAAAGGTAAAAAAGACTCAAAAAATTTTTTGGGGAATTATTCGTTCAGTTGGGCCCCAAAACTCAAGGCCCCGGGTTTTGATTTCGTGCAGTGGATAATCCCCCTTTAAAGGTGTTTTTAATGACTTTTCCCGTTGAGTTTTTAAAAACATTCAGATTTTTTTTGAAAAATTTTTTATAGGGGGGAAACCCTACAACTGACTGCGACATTTTGAATCAACCCCTTCTGTTGCCGAAAAATTAAGCTTTCCCCAATTCCCCCCCTTTTAAAAAAAACAACATTCCCCAGATAAACTTTTTGGAGAGTTTTATAATTTCCCCCCCACCCCCCCCCCCCCCATTAAGCCCCCCCCCCTTTCCCCCCCTTTAAAATTTTCCCCCTACCCGTTTTTTTGGGGGGTTTTTTTCCGAAAAATTTGGGGGGGCTCAAAATTAAAACCCCATTAAAAAAAGGGGGATAAGAATTTCCGGGGGGACTTTTTGTGGAATCTCTCTGTTTTAAAATTTTAAGTAAAATAAATAAAATTTTTTTTTCAATAGAAAAAGGTTAACCCCAAAGGATTGAAATGAAAATATTTTTTGGGGGGAGCAAGCTGGTTTTCCGGGGGCAAACGATGTACAACAGATCCCATTTTCACTTTACTGGCAATGATTCAGAAGCAGCTGTTAAAAAACAGGGGAAGCTTATGTCGCATTTAAAGACTTTAGGAAGGGGTTTTTAATAGTGGTAGGGATAAAATTTTGGAAGGTTTTTTTCTTTAAAAAAACTAAAAAAGGGAAAAATTTTTTAAAAAAATTTTAAAGTGTGGGGTAATGTTGTGAAGACTTGTGGGGTTGAACTAGTGGTGACCTTGCCCCATACTTTTCTTGCCCACGGGGGGCCTTTTAAACCAAAAGGGAGGTGTTTCACCTTTTTCTTTTTTCCTGTTTTTAACAATGAACAACTAAAGAAAAAACGCTTTTGGTAGACATAGTATTTTGCTTTCTCCAGATTTTCACTGAACTTTTTTTACTGCTATTTGCTGATGATGTTGCATTATTTTCTGATACTGTTATTGGCTTGCAAACCAAAAGAAAAATCTTTTTAAACTTCAAAAAATTTTTATTTACTTGTGAATCTGGGGGGAAAAATTTTAAAAATTATTGTTTCATGAAGGGGTTTCCCTTGGGGTTTGAATGAAAAAATTTTGGTCTTGGTGAAAACTCAACTTTTTTCCGTTGTTTTCATGTTAAAAACTCGGTAAAATACTGACAACAAATTACCTTCCCCAACCCCGCTATTGGGACTTAGCAAACAGAGCAAAGAAAGGATTTTTTCTATCAACAGAAAAACTATGGCAATAGGGGGAAATTCTCCTGGGGTTTTCTTTAAACTATTTTTATTGCCAAAAAACCAAAACCAAAAATTCCTTATGGAGCAGAGATTCAGGGGGGTGTCATCCAAAACCGGAAAAAATTGAAATGGTGCACTTAGGTGCAATTTTAAAAAAATTTTGGTGTAAGTCCAAAAAACCCCGGCCCTTAGTGTACGACGAATCTGGGGAAATTTCCCCCCTTTTGGGTTAATTTTTTATGCAAAAAATGTCAGATTTTTTTGGTTCGGTTGCTTGCATCGATAATAAAGACCCCCAAGAAAAATATGATATGTTACTGCATCGCAGAATTTTAAAAATTTTATTACCTGGAGGACTAATTTTTTGCTAAGTTCTTTTTAGATTCGGGTTTGGAATTGTTTGGGAAATTTTAAAGTGTTTGGTATGTTTTAAAACTTTTATTTTAGAAATTAAAAATGTTTTTTAATGATTGTTAATCCAAGATTGGCATTCAGCTACGAATCGCATGAGTTTTTTCGATGTTTTCAGTCATAAAAACCGTCTTTTTTTGGGGAATCCCCCGCTCTTTTTAAAATTAAAAAATTTTTAAAAATCCCAAGTTACTTTAAAAGGTTGGGTTTTGGAATGTCGCCATCCCGATCCCCCTTTTTTTTCGTTTTAACCCCAATTTCTAAAAAAACCTTCCATTTTCTGTCCACACTGTAAGGAAGCACCGGAAATTTTGGCCCCTTTTTTTTTTTTTCCCCACGGTTTGCCCTTTTGGGGATGAAAACTGCGCCTTGACTTGTTTTCCGGGGAAAAATTTTTCCCAAAAAACCCCCCTCTATTAAAAAAGTCCATGTTGCTAGCCTTTTCTATTGAGACCATAAAATGAGGGGGTTGGAATTTCATTTTTTTAACAATGACCATAGGAACGGGTAATTAATGTTCAGTTGTTCATGAAATCTTCCTTGTTAACTTTGAACGCCTTTCAGCTGAGTAGCTTGTATGATTTATTTTGACCTTTTATCACTTTGATATGGGATTGGCCTGCCCAATAAAAAAATTCTGAGTTCTGAGTTCTCTCTCTCTCTTCTCTCTCCCCCCTCCCCCCCCTCTCTCTCTCTCCCCTCCCCCCTCCTCCCCCTTTCCACTTAGATAAAAAAAATTTTTTTTTAAGCTATTTGATAACAGGTCAAGTCACTGCTATGTTACGCAGCAAAAAAATATGGGGTTTGACTCGTTTTTTTCACGGGGAAAATTACATTTTTTCGCATGAAAAGATACATGGGGGTAGGGAGAAAAACGCCAAACAACTTGTATCCCGGAGAACTAGGAAGATATCCGATGAGTATAGATATTCAATCAAAGAATCAGGATAATGGTTCAAAAAATGAAGAAACCCAGACAGGATACCAGACAAGCATATAAAGAGAAAAAAAGGAAATTGACAAAACCACGAACTGGGCGCTGGAAATTAAACGCTGTTTGGATATTATGGCTTCTCTGAAGTCTGGTTGAATGAAGGCGTAGAAAACGAGCAAATTTTCTTAACACTAAAACAAAGAAACATGATTGTTACAAACAGAATGGCTAACAAAAAACGAATATGAACGATTTAAAAACATACCACACATTTAAAACTATTCACCAAACTGAAGAATACTTTTTGCGCCCAAAACACAATCGCGAAGTTTAAGAAAAGCATTGACAAGATTTTCGATTAGGGGAATAAACGAACTGCATGGCAATAAAAAAAAATTTAGATAATCAAGCTATAACAACAAGCCCCTTGCCCCTTTGCCCACAGTAGAAACAGAAATGCACTTCTTAATGTGGTGTCCCAAATTACAGGCAAATTAAAACAAAATACATTTTCAAACATTTTAATAAAGAAACGCAATCCACGGAAAGTCTGCTAAAAAACGATAAAAACTAAATCAAAAGAGATATTGCAATGACATTTTCTATGCCTTAAAAACGAAGAGAAACCCATATGTAATAGTAATACGACGAATAGGAAAAAAGAAATTTTTAAAAAGAAAAAAAAAAATATTTTAAAAACAACGTTTCAATCAATGTTTTGTTGTTTTTCATGTTTTTAAGTTTGTTGCGTACCCCCGGGACGGGCCGAGGGCCCCACAATAAATTTTGCGGCGTGAAAGCGCGCGTTTTAAGCGCCCAAACGTCAAACGTTTTCTCTCTCTCTTCTCTCTTTCTCTCTCTCTCCTTCTCCTCTCTCTCTCTCTACCCTATTCTCTAAGCGCACTAAACGTGACCCTTGTGCTGACAGCAGAATCTGCATAGTTTGACATTTTCCCCCTCCCTAAATTCAGCATCTATTTTTTCTTCCCTTTTTGCAATAAGGTCAACATTAAAAAAAAAAAATGATTTCGAGTGTGTGCAAAGCCTGGGTTCTTCTTCATTTTTTCTTTTTCCTTTTTTTTCTTTTTTATTCAGCTCTTTTTAAGGGGATTTTATTAATGAGTTTTTTTTTTTGGTCAATTTGTGTTTTTTGGTTTGGTTCTTCGTTTCCCCTTTGTGCCCATGGGAATGTCAATGTTGATTACTTTTGACCGGCAGTTGGTTTTTCTTGGCTCCAGAATTGATGTTAGTCACCGTGTGATGGAGGGGGGGATGACCTTCTGGGCATTTGATAGGGTGGCCGCAGCCCTTGGTGGGTGGCGTTGGCCGTTGCGTTTTTATTATTATTATTATTTATTTAACATTTATGACGCCTAACCCAATTGAATGCCCTAGGCGTTTACAATATCACAACTGAAAAATCAAATCACCCAATAAATAACAATCATACAGAAAAAAGGCATCAAAACCAAAGCAAGGACACAAATTCACAAGCATGCATAAAACGCAAACAAACACTCACACGGACACGAAGGGCCACAAAGCAGAAACGCATCAACAATTGCAAACGTCGGGTCACAGGGAAGACGAATTTTACCTAGGAAACAGTTTTTTTTGGGAAGGCGCTTGAATTTTGGGAGTGAGGGTGATATCTAGAGAGCGAGGCAATTGAATTCCAGGTAGTTGGAGCTTGTTTGGAAAAAGGGGAACGTTGCCCAAAAGGGTTTTTTTAGTGCGAACAGTGGGGATACTGTAGATACGAGTGTCACATGAGGAACGTAAAGTCGAAAAGGGGGGGAAAGATGTAACAGGGGGTGAGATACTCAGGACAGGAAAGACTCGATAGATTTGAAGCAAGAGAGGCAATTTATAGGAAATTTTTAGCTGAACAGGGACCCCTGGAGAGAGCGGAGCAAGGGGGGTAACATGGTTATATTTAGAATGGGAAGAAGGAGACGGGCAGCATGATTCTGAACTCTTTGAAGTTTGTTGATGAGATGAGAGGGAGACCCCAACAAAAGGAGCGTTACAGTAATCCAGGCGGATAGAACAAATGCGCAGACAAAGCTTTTGTTGTGTTTTTGGAGAAGGGCGAATAGAAGCAATTCGGGCGGAGTTCAAGAAAGAAATCGACAACATTGCGACATGCGTTGGAAGGACAGGGTTTGATCAAAGTTTCACCACCAAAATGCGCACACATAGGAAACAAAGGTGAGTACTTCCCGTTTTCCTTTCTTTGTTTTCCAGTAGCCAGAGCGGCTCTTAATTTCACTACACTATTAATTTATTGCTTGGTTTGGGGCCATGATGAAATTGTTCTTTTCCCCTCGATAAAACCAATGATCTACTGGTCTGTCCATCATTTGTAGCACTCGCCGACCATTCTCTTGATTGGGGGGGATCTTGTCAAAGAAGAGAACACTTTCCAGTGTCTAGCATGATCCCTTTCGCTGTCACAGATCATACATACTTCTTGGAACAGTTTTATAAAGCCGTGACATCGATTTACCAACGCAACCGTTTTCTTTTAACATATTTTGTCCCTGGCTCAGTAAATCTTTAAAACCACGGGTAGGAAACGACTTGTGGGAGCCGGAGTGTGAATACAGGTGGAACCCCCCCAAAAAACAAATTGCTATCATCACCCTTGGACATGGATACGTCTTTTGTGCAAACCTCGTTGTTTTCTGGTACTGTGATGTTTTTTTCCCCTCCCGGGGGGCCCCGGCAAATCAAGGATTGCATGACCCCGGATGTTGATGGGAATTAAACGATTGAAACCCCTTCTTTACATGTGCACAAGGAAACCAGTAAGTACCCAAAACCCGTTGTACAAGTCCCGGGAGTTGGAAAACCATTTTGAGTTGTCACAACCCGGGTTTTGTATCTGCAAACCGTAGGGTTTCAGGTTGTCCCCCTGAAAAATGAAACCATCTAAATTCATGGTTGGTCAAGATTTGGTTTCTTTTGACGATGTAGACTGAAACTGAAGCCCCCAAACCCGGGGTCCCAGAAGTTTCTTGCCCCAGTTGACTAGCCGAGCCGATCTCAATTTTTCCCAAAACCTATGTCAATTTGAAA